>CAUHTR010000573.1:0-118899 GCA_959609185.1 Schmidtea polychroa | reverse complement strand
ACAGGGCACCGCTAGCACAGTACCCCCCCCCCCCCCCGGTCGTAAAATTTTTCAAAAATATGCTAAGTCTAAAAGTACATTTTTTAAACAAAGACATATGACTCATCAAGGTCATTGAAACAAAGACCATGACTCATCCGATGACTCATCAAATTTCTCAAGGTCATTGAAACAAAGACCATGACTCATCCTATGACTCATCAAGGTCATTTTCAAGGTCGTATGACTCATAATATGACTCATCAAGGTCAAAAGATTTTTTCAAGGTCATTTAAACAAAGGCCGTGACTTATCAAGGTCATTTTCAAGGTCACATGAGTCATACTATGACTCATCAAAATTCTCAAGGTCATTTAAACAAAGACCATGACTCATAATATGACTCATCAAGGTCATTTTCAAGGTCATATGACTCATATGATGACTCATATGACCTAGAAATTTTTTCCCAAGGTCACCTGACTCATCCTATGACTCACCAAGGTCATTTTCAAGGTCGTATAACTCATAATATGACTCATCAAGGTCAAAAAAATTTTCAAGGTAATTTAAACAAAGACCATAGGATGACTCATATGACCTTGAAAAAATTTTCTCAAGGCCATATGACTCATACTATGACTCATCAAAATTTTTCAAGGTCATATGACTCATACCATGACTCATCAAAAATTTTCAAGGTCATTTTCAAGGTCACCTGAGTCATCCTATGACCCATCAAGGTCATTTTCAAGGTCGCATGACTCATCCAAGGTCATTCCCGAGGTCATATGAGTCATCGCGATGAGTCATCAAGATCATATTATTATTTTTAAAAATATTATTATTTTTATTATTATTTTTAAAAATATTATTATTTTATTTTTAATTTTTTCAAAGTTCCCGCCAACGAAAATTATTCATCGATAGCTCATTTTAAAGCTCAATCCATGACCTTTCGAATGAGCTATATATCTTGTTACTATTATTATTATTATTATTATTATTATTATTATTATTATTATTATTATTATTATTATTATTATTATTATTATTATTATTATTATTATTATTATTATTATTATTATTATTATTATTATTATTATTATTATTATTATTATTATTATTATTATTATTATTATTAATCTATATACTCCGAGTCTATATACTCCTAGTCTATCCGACAAAATATTTTGTCCCCCTATGGGTAATGCTCACAAGGGTACTGGTCACGCTCAACAAATCAACAAATCAACAAAACATACATTTATTTAAACAATAAAATAATGTAAAATTAACAAAGGTAAACTAAATATTGATGTACTACTATTCGCAGGAATATTGTTTGAAATTGGTAACGTAGAATTGATTTTCAGAGATTCTATTGATCCTTTGATTGTTTGAATTTCTCTTAATAATAATTCAATCTTTTTTAACAAATAATCATGCTTCTTATCAATAATTTTCATATTCTTTTTATTTTCAACAATAGAGTTATTGAAAACCTTAATATGATCAATCAATTCAAATTTTATATTTTGTATATATTCAAATGATAGTTCATAACTGTTTTCTAAATTCTCCAATCTTTGAGATATTCTTTTTCCTGGATGCTTTGACCATTTTGGTTTGTCGAGAATATATAAAATATCCATCAACTTGGCTGTATTCGGACAAACACATATTGATTTATTAAAAGACTCCACTGTTATTGTTGTATTGTGTGAGCACACACTCGTTATAATAATTAGCAATATGAATATAGTTTTCATGGTGTATCAAATCAAAACCTTTCTTTTACATTTATAGTCTATCAACCAATCAAAATCATCCGGTATTAGTATAAATAAAACATCATATTTTAAATTATTGTAAAAATGTCTCAATTTATGGAAAATCTTTTAAGAGAACTCGTCAACAGGAATATTATGGAAAGCCTATGTTTCCTGGTCGATCGGACCGAAAAGATCATAGAAGGTAATCACATTGATTATGAAGATGTGATCAATTCTGATTGTCTCGAAACCAAAAAATTCTATTTTAATAGAATTTTTAACTGTCTATGCGACGATCAGATGAAGTGGACCCGAATACTAGTAGGGTTCGCTTATATGAAAATAATAATCCAAAGAAGTCTATGGGACTCCGAGCACTATTATCAGTGGTCTCAAGAAGTAATACTTTTATAATTTATATTTTATTAATATTTATTTTCTAGATAATCAAGTCAAAGTTTCAACCATGGATTGAAGCCAATGGCGGATGGGGAGTACTCAATCAACTCGCCAGAAATGCGAAGGAAATTGATGATCAGAAAAGAAAATTTAAAAACTATGTAAAACTTGCAACAGGTGTTGCTATTTTGTATATTTTAACCAGATTTTTAAATAAAATTAATATAGTTATTTTTGTTTGATTTTTAAATAAATTTTTAAATAACATTTTAAATAAATTTACAAACACTAATTAACTAAGATTTATTAATTAACACATTCACAGTCGTCATCTCCACATTTCATTATATTTTCAACGACATGATCAATACAATCATTCGTAATATTATCATTAGATTCATCTTTAGGTTCCTCTATAGGTTCCTCTATAGGTTCCTCTATAGATTCATAGATTTCCTCATCAATTTCTTGAGTATCGGTTTCTTGAGTTTCTTCCTCATCATCAAATCCTGTATCTTGACTCTCAACTATCCAGCCGATATTTAATGCATTTGTAATAGATAATATGTCCTCAATTTTCACACCAGATATTTCTGCTAACTTTTCCAACAAAAAGTTGATTAAAAATTCTAAATAATAAATAATGCGGTAATTAATTAATCATGTTAACCTTTTTCTGCAGTCATTTTCATCACTTTAAAACTATATTATAAGTTTGTTTATAGATTTTCTTTGTTAAATTTGCATATCATTTGCATTTATGTTGCAATTAATAAAGAGAAAAACAAATCTGACTAATACATTTATTAAATATAACATTAAAATATTTGTGAAAGTCTAGCAGACATAATTTTCCAAATAGGAGAATATACATCATTATTATCAACTTTATATCCCTGGATTGCTATTGTTATATACCAATTTTCATTTTCTTTGAAACTGATTTCATCAAAAGCATCATAAAATCTTGCATATCTATTGTTGAACCATGCATGTTGATTACACGATAGATTCGAATCTATCCGTTTAAAAACATCATCAATAGTTTTGACATCAATCATTGAAAGCGTGCCGGATAAGAATTCGAATTTAGTCGGAATTAGCTTGACTGGTGCAACCAATTTCATATTGATTTCTTCTTTCAAAAATACATTTTTGTAGTTGTGGAACATTTGAACTGGTTGTACCATTTCTTTTGGTTTTTCGGTGCTTGAAATTTTCTTGGTCATCGTGAATAATGAATAAATTTAAATGTTACAGGGTTTTTATACCTTTGACTCATGTCTATCAACCAATCAGATTACAGCATGTCTTTGTTTAAAATTGCAGGTCATTTGCATTAATGCTGCATTTATGTTCTATTAATGTTTTATTATTAATGTTTTATTATTATTATTACTATTACTATTATTTCTATTACTATTATTATTATTATTATTATTACTATTATTACTATTTCTATTATTATTATTATTACTATTTCTATTATTATTATTATTATTATTATTATTATTACTATTTCTATTATTATTACTATTTATATTATTACTTTTTAAATATAAAGAAAAAACACAATTCAAACACGAAATACATTTATTCATAACCCAAATCAACAATCCGGGAGTAGTGAAACCTTCTCAGAGTTTTCACTAACTCCCATTCGACATATCGCCGATATCGATCGGCACAACATGAGCATCCGATGATGCACTGGTACTCTGGCTCCATTTGTTTGATGGTTCTGTTTATCTTAATATCCCACAAGAACTGGTGAAATACCTCCATTATTCTAATTTGAGTTGTGTAGAAAATGAGGTCCGGAATTATTTCTGCTTCTCTATCCTTGATAATTTCAATAATTTGCGGATAATAATATTTTATCCTATTGATCATAACTTTTAAATATTTTTCTAAAATAATAAATATAAATTTTTTTAATAATTTTAAATTTACCGGAATCGTCAATATCCTTCATCAGGTTTGCAGAGCTTGGTAATTTGTACATGATGTTGAAAAAATGAATTCTAAACAAAAACCGTTTGTTTAAATCAATCAATAACCAATAAGAAATTAACCAATTAGAAATCGACCAATGAAATTATCTCATTTCGAACATTGTCAACAAATTCTCTATACTCCAAATTTCTCAACCCCAACATGACAACCTTTCCACTAGCAAACACATTGACACATATAGGGTTATATTTTAATAGTCTTAGTGCCGGAAACAATTCCGGTTCAAACATACAATTACATTTTTTCGACATGTTATATAGATTGATACTATGTCCCATATCCATAGTAACGGTAATTGATTGGATTATAATATTATTTATTCGATATTGTAATTTATTAATATCCAAAGGTTTCTTACATCCCATGATTCGACATTTACCAGTCTTGAAAAATATTATCGGATATTTCCCGCTTCTATCGATAATTTGCTGAGGTTTCCCTGGTGGGAACCTCATATTCGATACATCAAAATTTCCTCGATAATTTATATTTGCTAACATTATTAAATCATTTATGAAAATTAGTCTTTATATACAAATTGAGCATGAGTTCATTAAATCATCGAATATAAACAAATACACATATATAAAATTTTTGAAATGGAATTAAGAAATGATGCAGTATACCAAATCGTTGGTCCGAGTGGTAGTGGAAAACATTATTTGTTTGTAAATTACTAAAATCAAATTTATTCAAATCAAAATTCAACAGGATTTATTGGCATAGGGGTGCTGATGAAGAACATGGATTAACTCAATCAAGTTTCTGTAAATTAAAAAACATGAAAATAGTAAAGGGATTCGATAAAAACTGGTCCAGCCGATTAAAGAAAGGCGATGTCATTATTATCGATGATTTGTATCAAGAAGCTAATAAAGAAAAAGATTTTAATAATTTATTTACAATGATCAGCAGACATGTCGGTGTAACAGTTATTTTCATAACACAAAATCTATTTCATCAAGGTGGGGCACATCGAACACGTAATTTAAATGTACAATATTTAGTTATTTTCAAGAATCCTAGAGATGCAACAGTGATTGATTTTCTTGCACGCCAAGCATACCCTAACAATCGTAATTTTCTTATCAGTGCATTTCAAGATGCTACAAAAATACCTCATGGATATATATTTCTTGATTTCACACAACAATGTCCCGATGATTTACGTGTAAAAACAGATATTTTCAACCCAAAAGGTGCCATGGTTTATAAACAAAGTTGAAAACCTCTATGAATAATAATGTTTCTAAAAGCAAGGGTGAAAAATATTAGGAAATTAAGAAAAGGTATTATAAAGACTATTAAAGTTCCAAAGGTTCCACCAACAACTAGTTATACACCATCTAAAAAACTTGTAACTGAAAATTTCTCTGCAATGAATCTTATTTCGAAAAATCCAAAACCTAAACGTAAAACCCGTAAAACCCGTAAAACCGGTAAAAAAGTAGTTAAAAATCATCGCAGTTTTCCATTTTTTAATGCATTGTTAAAGGCCCCGAGTATGAAAAGAATGAATATATTGCAATCATTCCCAAATTTTGTTGTCGATGATTTACTCAATATTATACTTAAAGTAGTCAAAGGCAAAATTAAAATCAGTAAATCAAAAAAGCATTTATTGAGCAAACATAGGAAACCATTGTTATCTTTAGTAAATAATAAAAATCGTAAGCAAATGAGAAAAATTATATATAAACAACAAGGTGGATTTATTGGTGCATTGATACCTCTGGCATTATCATTATTAGGTGGAGTTGTAGGAAATCAATGATAAACAATGGGTGCTAATCCTTCATTGCCCGACATTAAATTTAATTTTAAATCTTCTTGTTGTAATGGAGAAGATTTGGACGAACCCAGAAGACGAAGCCGGTTTCGGTGGAGTGGCAAAATTAACAAAAGAGTTCCGAATTCGAAAAAAGAAACCCAGAAGTGGTTATCAGATCAGCTTGCGTACAGTTTGAACAAACCAATGCGGAAAAGATTTCCAACAAGAGCGTATAAAACATTTGGTATTGACGATTTATGGCAAATGGATTTGATGGAGATGATACCTTATTCGAAAATTAACAATGGGAATAAATATATTTTAACATGTATTAATGTATACAGCAGGTTTGCACGAGCAATACCAGTCAAGGCAAAGTCCGCAGAAGAAATGTCCAAGGCAATTAATATTTTATTTAAAGATGGACATCCTAATAACTTGCAAACAGATTTAGGTATTATTATTATTATTATTATTATTATTATTATTATTATTATTATTATTATTATTATTATTATTATTATTATTATTATTATTATTTTTATTATTATTATTATTATTATTATTATTATTATTATTATTATTATTATTATTATTATTATTATTATTATTATTATTATTTTAGGTAAAGAATTCTACAATAGTAAAGTTAAGCAAATCCTCGATAAACTGAAAATAAATCACTACTCGGTACATTCTCAATACAAAGCTGCCCATGTTGAAAGATTTAATCGAACATTGAGAGATCGATTAAAGAAATTGTTCGTGCATCAAGGTAATAAAAAATGGGTAAATGCTTTACCGAAAATAATAACAAGTTATAATCATTCATCACATCGAGGACTGAATGGATTGAGACCGGTTGATATTACATCAAAAACATCATTGACTTCTAAGAAATCTGTAAAAATTACAAAACCTAAATATAAAGTCGGTGACCATGTTAGAATTAGTAAAATTAGTGCATCACCATTTATTAAAAATTTTGATACAAATTGGAGTGATGAAGTCTTTGTAATTTCAAAAATAAATACTAAACAGCATCCTGTAATGTATGTCATCAAAGACAATGATAATAATATTGTACAGGGGAAATTTTATGAGCAGGAATTACAAGTCATTCCTCCCCCAAAAGTATTTAGAATTCAAAAAATATTGAAAACTAAAAAGGTCGGTAAGGATAAACAATACTATGTCAAATGGCATGGTTATCAAAACCCGTCATGGATATCAGCAAAAGACCTAGTAAAGTGAATTTTTATACTATTTTGCCGAGCAATAGTTGTCCATTAATTCATCCAGACAATCAAGCAAGCAAATTCATCATCGAACTCCAAAACCCCATCTATTTGGATAATGACTGGGAAGTTGCTCTGTTGGATTTTACATTTGTATACAATTTATTCCCAATCTATAGCAAATCCGTTATTGAATATAATAAGAAAGTAGCAGTAACGGAATATATTAATGTTCTTATTGATAAAGATAGTTATAACTTGACGAGTTCATCGAAATCAAGGAAACCTATAATTTATGATGATGGTCAATATTTATACATGAATTGCTTGAATAAGCCATTCGAAATTATATTTTCTACAGTGGCTGATGCTAAACGTCTTGGATTTACTGATTTACGTAATGTATTTAATGATACAGTCAAAATAAATCTCTCTACACTTCCAAAATCTAATAATTTAGTGGAATTCAAATTTAAGCTGTCATACATTGAAATAACAGAGCATGCATATACTTTTAAAGATAATTTATATATTACAGACCTCGAACAATTACAAACTTATTTAGGTGACAATTGTAGCGATATTTTAACAGTTTTTGAGCTTCAAAAAGATAAAGTATTTAGATTTAGTATAAATTCTAATCTTAGTCAAGTTAAATTTGACTCAAATTTGGCAAAAACATTAGGATTGACTAAACCAGTATGTACACAAAATGAACAAATTTGTGAAGGAACAAACAAACCGAAAATCCTTAAACATCATCAGCAAATGTTCATTTACAGTAATATCGTGGAACCAGTTATTGTTGGCGATTCTAGTGTACCTTTAATGAAATCTATATGGATTGAAAAACATGATCAAGATGAAGTTGTACAAATCAATGTAGAAAATCCCATGTATCTACCTGTTTCAACATCTTGTATAAACAATATAGAAATAAATATAAGAGATGATTCTGGTCAATTAATCGAATTTCCAAAAGGCTCAAAAACTCATTTGACATTACATTTTCGTAAAATAAATGGCTAATTCTGATATTATTAGTATGTATAGTGGTAGCCAATCTGGTGGTGAATTACCATATTTTATTGGTAAACAGTACGGATCAGGATGGTTGAGAACAATTGGTAGATTTGCCCTGCCTATTCTTAAACGTATTGGTAGTTTTGGTATGAAAACTGCAAAAGATGTTATTATGAATGAACAGAAAATATTACCATCTCTAAAAACAAATGCTTTAGCAGAATTAGGGAAAGTTTTACCCGGGGTTGCAGGTATGTTTCAAAAAGAAAAACCTCCAGCTCCAGCTCCAGCTCATGCTCCAAAACGTAAAAGACATGGAATATCACGTATAAACAAACGAATGAAAGGACATGGAACTATATTTGCAAAATGATTTGTGGTAAATCCGAATTATGTATATTTGATAGACCGTCGCCCCAGGCTGTAATAGAATTTGGGGCATTTGAGGAAGTTTTTCCTATGAATTCAATTACCGATAGTAGAAATGATATCGAGTTTTATATTAATGGTTCGCAAACCGAATATTTAGATTTGAATGATACTTTATTGACTGTTCAGATTAAGGTTGTAGATAAAGATAGAAAAGTTTTGGATGCCAATGCAGATGTAATACCGAACAATTTCCTGTTTCATACTCTTTTTAAAGATGCAGTGTTGGGATTTAATAATATCAAGATTGAGGGCGGAAATAATACATTCATTCACAAGGCATTAATAGAAACTATTTTAAATTACAATTCCGATACTAAAAATACATGTCTTACTCCTATGGGTTATGCAGCAGCAGATGATGAAAGAAAAAAGTGGGTAAAAGGCTCAAAGGTTTTCACCATGTGCTCATCATTACAACTTGATTTTATGGATCAACCGAAATATTTACTACCGGGAGTTAATGTACATATTAGACTGAAAAGGTCTGATTCTGCATTATCTCTTACTAGTGCAACTACTACACCAATATGTCAATTAGTTGATGCAAAATTATTGGTGAGAAGAGTTCGAGTAGACCCCTCAGTATTAGCAGGTCATCAATTGGGTCTTAATTCAAAACATGCAATTTATCCATTAAAAACAAAGGAAATTGTACAATTTGCTATTGCTAAAGGTGCTTCATCATTCTATAAAGAACAAATATTTGGTGACAGAAGAATGCCTAATTTTATTCTGATAACATTTCAAAGTGAAGCACAATATAATGGATCATATACGGCGTCCAGCTCAATTTTCAAAAACTTTGGTGTTACATCATTGACTTTGTCGAAAAATACTGATTATAGAGAAACATATATTCAAGATTTCGAGAATGACAATTACTGCGCGACATATATGCAGAGTATTGTTAGAAATCTGGGTTATTTAGATAAAAATTTGAATTGCGGAATAACTCTTGAAGATTTTAAAAGCAAATACCCATTTTTTACATTTGTTTTAGCCCCTGATTTTGATTTAAATCAAAGTCAATTACCTCAAAATGGAAATTTACGACTGGATATAAAGTTTGCAAAAGCTATTACTGAACCAGTACATGTTATAATATATGGAGTATTTGAAAATGAAGTTCAAATTACTGCAAATAGAACAGTGTTGGTATAAATGTATACAGAAACATAAAAAGTTATCATGGAGTAAGTTGTTTTTTTTTATACTCTGGATTTATTTAAATAGTTCTGTTCAGGTCAATAAAATCGGAAAACAGATATTGGGAAATGAATTTGTTGGAGTTTTTCCTCTTGATAAAATTCCATATTTGAGCAATAATCAAGCAATAATCGTCAATACTCAATCGTCTCATCTTGGTGGAGAACATTGGATAGCTATATATGTGAAACCTGGTAATATATTCGTGTTCGATCCTATGGGTTTTTATTACCAAGCTTTGTTGATATCAAAACTACAAACAATGGGGAAACCTATTGTGTATAATAAAACTATGTTTCAAAATCCCTTGACCCAAACATGTGCTCAACATTGTTTAGCTTGGTTATTGTACAAAAAATTTGATGTTTAATAAAATTTTATGTATCCTTTCCTTTGTTGTTGTGATTATTATTATTATTATTATTAATATTAATATTATTATTATTAATATTATTATTATTATTAATATTATTATTATTATTATTATTATTATTATTATTATTAATATTATTATTATTATTATTATTATTATTATTATTATTATTATTAATATTATTATTATTGTGAAAAATATTATTATTTTTAATTAATTTTATTATTATTCGAATAAATATTATTATTTGTAACATAAAGACTACCTATGCCTGAAGCATGCACAGTGCAAGTTAACAAAGGCATGACTAACAAAGGCAGTCACATGTAATTTTGAGTGATTTACATTACATACATGCATGCGTGTGATTGGTTGAGAGAGTAAAATATTCAATGTATATGTGTGTGTGTCTATATTCTCATTGGCTGGGACAGGAAAATATTCATTCTCTTTATAAACATTGACAAATCTAAAATTTGTCACAATTATTTTAAAATTTTGAAATTTTGAAAATCAATTTGAAAAACCAAAATGGAAAAGAACAATAATAATAATCGAGTATTGACAGGTCTTATGACTAATGGTAAATTATTATTATTTTTATTCGATTTTTATTATATTTTATTTTAGAACCATTCGACTGGTATGAAGTTACCGAAGACGATTCCATTTTAAATGTGGAAAATATCTTTGGTAAATTTAATATTTTAATTTTTATTAAATTAATTTTCATTACAGAAAATGATAATGAAAATGAAAATAGCGACGATGATGTCGTTTTTCTTGGTCAAACGGATGCCCCAGTTAATGATGTTGGGCAAAACAATGTTTTCAAAGAAAAAAGTAAATTTATTTTATTTTAATTTTTATTAAATTAATTTTTTTTTCATTACAGAAAATGATAATGAAAATAGCGACGATGATGTCGTTTTTCTTGGACAAAGTGATGCCCCAGTTAATGATGTTGGGCAAAACAAGGTTTTCAAAGAAAAAAGTAAATTTATTTTACTTTAGTAATTTATTTTTAAAAATTTTATTTTTTAGCGTTTAATGTTTCAAATGCCCCTTTTTTCAATGTCGACATCGATGAAGACGAAATTAATAATCGTATGGAAAATGTGGTACCGGATAATGAGTCTTCAAAGGTATCGGATAATGAGTCTTCTGATGTGGTGGACCGAATTCCTCATGACTCTTCGGAGGATGATTCTGACATTGAATCACTATGTAAGATTTATTTATTTATTTTTATATATATATATTTTTTTTGATATTAAAATTTCGTAAACACTTTTTTAAATATTTTGATGAAAATTTCTTAAATATTTTGATGAACCTTATGATCAAACTTATGAAGAAAATGAATTATGAATTTATGAAGAAAATGATTTATGCCCAAATTATGATGATTTATGATTTATGCCCAAATTATGAAGAAAATGAATTATGAATTTATGAAGAAAATGATTTATGCCCAAATTATGAAGAAAATGATTTATGCCCAAATTATGAAGAAAATGATTTATGCCCAAATTATGAAGAAAATGATTTATGCCCAAATTATGATGATTTATGATTTATGCCCAAATTATGAAGAAAATGATTTATGCCCAAATTATGATGATTTATGATTTATGACCAAAATTATGATGAAAATTATGATGAAAATGATTTATGACCAAAATTATGATGAAAATGATTTATTATGAAATTATGATGAAAATGTTTTATGATTTATGACCAAAATTATGATGAAAATGATTTATTATGAAATAATGACGAAAATTTATGAACAAAATGAAAATGATTTATGACCAAAATTATGATGAAAATGATGAAAATATGACCAAAATTATGATGAAAATGATGAAATATGACGAAAATTATGAAGAAAATACTATGTTTTTGAAATATAATCAAAGTATTTAAAAAAGTGATTACAAAATTATAGTTATAAATAGTTATAATGTAGTTATAATGTAGTCTACAGTAAGCATGTAGCTACATAGTAGTCTGCAGTGAGCATGCAGCTACTTCTATTTAATATAATAATAATAATAATAATAATAATAATAATAATAATAATAATAATAATAATAATAATAATAATAATAATAATAATAATAATAATAATAATAATAATAATAATAATAATAATAATAATAATAATAATATAAATAATCTGACCCTTCTACTGTAGTCTGCAGTGAGCATGCAGCTACATAGTAGTCTGCAGTGAGCATGCAGCTACTTCTCTTCAATATAATAATAATAATAATAACAATAATATTAATCTGACTCGTCTAATATTTAACATATTCATATAATAATCTGGCCTATCTACTAAAATCTCTCTAATATTTAACATATTCATATAATAATCTGACCTATCTACTAAAATCTCTCTAATATTCTCTCGAATATATTAACCTATTTTCTATAAGGATTTATCATCATTTGTTATATAGTTCATTTGAATTAAATAACAAATGATGATAAATCCTTATAGATGTAACAATTAATAACAATTAGAAAAAGAATAAAACTTTAATTTTATTATTTAACAGGTAAACTATACCCAAATTATTGTCAATCCTCAATTGGACATAGCGATAAATGTCATCGCACCATGAAAAAGTATTACAGGAAGACGTTTAATTCGCTCAACTTTTTTATATGCCCCAAATGTGTAACGAGCGAAAAAATAAAATATAGGGACTTTTTTAATAAACATCATAGTCACTTAGGGCAATTTTCGATATCAAAAAATGTTTTATTTAAAAAAATAAATAAAAAAAAATTACAAAAAAATTTATCAAAAAATTTACCAAAAAATACTATTAAAAAAGATATAAAAAAAGATATTAAAAAAGATTTAAAAAATATTAAAAAAAATATTATAAAAGAAAAAACAGATTCTATTAAAAAAGATGCTATTATTATTAAAAAAGATACTATAAATATTATTAAAAAAGATATTATAAATATTAAAAAAGATTCTATTAAAAGACCTGCTGGTTTAATTAAAAATTGCATTCCTAATAAATTATCGCGACCTGAAGTGATAGTCATCAGCAAAGATGAATGTGTAGCTTCAACATCGTTCACACAACATGCACCCTCTACACAACAAGCACCCTCTACACAACAAGAAGTGATAGTCATCAATGATGAATGTGTAGCTTCAACGTCTTTCAACATATGTCAAATAGGCGGCTCTTTGTTTGAACCTATGGTAGAATCCGATTTGAACGGATCGCGTAAAACTTTAAAATTTGATATTAGAAATCAAAACTTAGTAAAAATAGCCTTAACATCAAAAATTGAAGAAAGATTAATAGAGGAAATAGAAAAGATGGGCAATGTAAAAATTCAATTCACAATTTTAATTAAATTTGAAAAAGATGGGGAGATCCGGGATAATTATTTTTCAAACAATGCGCAAGTTTTTTCAGCAAATTTTATAAACGAGGGGGTGAGCAAATTAAATGAAAAGATTGAGCAATTCACCTATTTAGGAAGCGGGTGGCGAGTAATGAATATTTTAGAAATAGATTTTATTTTAACGAAATACGCACCCGTTAGTAGATTATCCGGACATAGTTATATAAAAACCCCATCAGCATTAAAATTAAAACACGCTATAATTAATGTTAAAAACAACGACCATAAGTGTTTCTTATATAGCATTCTTGCACTTTTAAAAAGAGAAGAAATAGGTCGTAATCACCAAAGAGCCGCCAAATATATAGAATTTTTACCTCTATTAAATTATGACGAAGACACAGATTGCCCGATGAGGCTATGTAACATTCCCAAATTTGAAAGGAAAAATCGTGATTTAAAATTAAGCATAAACGTTCTTTCGTATAATCCAGCCAGTTCTGATTGTGATATTTCTCAGGATTATGTAGCTCACCACCCTCATCTTAATATAGTACATCGCTCCAAGGTTATAGACGGTAGACCGATTTATTTATTACTTTTGAGTAATAAAGATAAATATCATTATAGAGCCGTGACAGACTTGGACAAATTAATGAATTGTCATTTAAATGAAAATGTAAATGTTCAAATAAGGTGTAACTGGTGCCCACATTGTTTAAATGGCTTTAGATATAAGAATGCTTTCGATCAGCATGTTGCTCTATGCTGTAAAAATCAGACTGGCACAACTTTGTATACACTTCCTAAAAATAAGGATTTATTATTCACAGATTACGCAAAAACCGTTACACCTCCCTTCGTAATTTATGCCGATTTTGAATCGGTTTTACCAGAACATGAAACATATCATCAAATACATTTACCCATATCAGCAGGTCTTTTATTAATTAATAATTATACACATACTAAATTTTATTATTATTTTTTTGGACCTAATTGTATTTTGGATTTTTTGAGGAAAGTGGAGGAAATTGCTGTCACAATTGTCGTGCCATATTATGAACTTGAAGGTCATAAAGGCATGTCTACTTTGTCTTTTGCTCAGGAGCGTGCCTTTCGATCTACCACTATTTGTTATTTGTGTAAAAAAGCTATTATTAATCCTGTGAGAGATCATTGCCATTTTACAGGTAGATATGTCGGAGCGGCATGTAGGAAATGCAATGTCTCTCGCAGGATTAATAAGTTGTTACCTGTTGTCTTTCATAATTAACGAGGCTATGACCTCCACCATATTTTAAAACATGGTCTCAGTGATTTTCCCCTTTGGGAACTTAATATTATACCTACCTCTACAGAAAAATTTATATCTTTAATTGCATATATTAACAAATTGCCTGTTCATTTTATTGACAGCATGCAATTTGTTAATTGTTCTTTAGCAAAAGCTGTGAAAACTTTGACTACTTTTCCGTTAACTTCGTCTGTCTTTCAAGGGTCGATGATTCACTCTAAAGGTATCTTTCCATATGATTTCGCTACTTCTTTAGATGTTCTTGAATCGACTTTAGAATTACCTCCTATTTGGTCTGATGTTACGGAAGATCAGTACGCTGAGGTTCAACTAATTTGGAGTCAGCATAACTGTAATAATTTGTTAGATTATATGTTAATCTACCTAAAATTGGACGTATACCTCCTCGCAGACTATTTTCAGCAATTCCGCGGTAAGGCAATTGCTTACAATGGTCTGGATCCTCTTAATTTCTACGGGATTCCCGGTATGTCATGGGCCTCAGCGCTTATGACATTAACGGAACCAATAGAACTTTTGCAGGACATGGAAATGTATAATTTCTATGAGGGAGGTATCCGGGGTGGGTTAACATTTGTTAACAAACATTACACGGCTACTTCAGATGATACAGAATTATTGTACATTGATATAAATAATCTGTATGGTTGGGCTCTTAGCCAAAATCTTCCGTATGGTGATTTTTCTTGGGTGAATGAAAATTTGAATGATGTTTTACTTGAATGTATGAACACAGATATTGATAACCTTCCATATGGGTATACTATGGAGGTCGATATCGATATTCCGGAATGTGTGCATGACTTTTTGAATGATTTTCCGCTTGCGCCGGAAAAGTTGTGCCCGCCTAATTCAAAAGTTGAGAAGCTTATGCTTACGCATTGGCCAAAGAGGAACTATGTTCTTCATTGGAGGCTTCTCAAATTGTATATAGAATTAGGTGCGGTTGTTGTAAATATTATTAGATGTATAAAGTTTAAACAAGGACCTATCTTTAAATCCTATATAGACACCAACACCACTTTGCGATCTCAGTCTACTAGCGAAATATATAGGGACTTGTTTAAATTGTATAACAACAGTCTGTACGGTAAATCCGTTGAAAATCTGAAAAAAAGAATGAATTTGAGGTTGTGTAAATTCATCCGAAAAGATGATAGTATACTCCTCAAAGCCGACTTTCAGAAAGTCTATAAGAATCGATGACGATCTGATTGCGGCACATTTGGAAAAAGATATGATTTGTTTAGACAGACCTAGCTACATCGGTCAAACAGTACTAGATCTGTCTAAACTACGGATGTACCAGCTCCAATATATTGATTTGGAGAAGTACAGGCGACAATATAAATGTATCATAAATATTATTGCCGGTGATACCGACAGTTTCTTTTTGGAAATAAAAAATTTAAAATTAACAACTTTATTACCTCAGATGATCTCAGATAATTTATTGGATACGTCAAATTACGATCCAACACACCCCTTGTATAGTAGGAACCTTGACTCGGTCATCGGGAAGTTTAAAGATGAGAGCAAGGGATTAGGTTATTCTGAATGGGTTTTCTTACGCCCTAAATGTTATAGTCTTTTAGGTAGTAAGGAAACGGTAAAAGCGAAGGGGGTTAAATTATCTGGGACATCAATAAATCATGAAACATATCTAAATTGCTTTAATTCAAATCAGGTGATTTCTGTACCGCAGACTAGAATAGGTACTAGAAATCACCAACTTTTTACTTTTAAAAATTCGAAAATTGCCCTAAGTAATAATGATGATAAGCGCGCGTGGCTAGGGAAAAACTTAAGTTACGCATTTGGGCACTATTTAGGAGTTGATGAATTAAGCGAATATGATGAGGAATTCGGTCCAGCTCCAAGTCCCAGTTTTGACGACAGTGAATGGGAAGAAGATCAAATTTAAATAGGGCAACTGAAAATTGTGAAAATTGTACAGAAACTTTTGATTTACAAAAACTTGTATAAAAAACTTGTATTTATAACTTGTATAAAAAAAACTTGTATTTATAACTTGTATAAAAAAACTTGTATTTATAACTTGTATTTATATATATATATATACATATTGAATAAAAATTTGTAACCAGAATTTTTTTAATTTTTTCAAGTATTTGTTGTTTTATTATAATTTTTTTTATATTTAATGGTGATTTTTATATTTAATGGTGATTTTTATATAGTCTGCAGTGAGCATGCAGCTATATTTTTATATATATAGTCTGCAGTGGGCATGCAGCTATATTTTTTATATATAGTCTGCAGTGGGCATGCAGCTATATTTTTTATATATAGTCTGCAGTGAGCATGCAGCTATATCAATGAAATAATAATATTAATAATAATAATAATAATAATAATAATAATAATAATAATAATAATAATAATAATAATAATAATAATAATATTAATAATAATAATAATAATAATAATAATAATAATAATAATAATATTAATAATAATAATATTAATAATAATAATAATAATAATAATAATAATAATAATAATAATAAAATAATAATAATAATAATAATAATAATAATAATAATAATAATAATAATAATAATAATAATAATAATAATAATAATAATAATAATAATAAAACTTTAAACAGGTTGCAAAGGGTACTAGTCATGCTTATTATTGTTATACATTTGATGGTTACATTTTGAAAGCTCTATTTTGATTGGTTATCACAATTTTTATGAATGTAAAAACAAAAGTAATTTAGTTATTAATAATGATTTATACAAATAAAACCGATGAATGTGTAACACATTTGGTAACTTTATTATTTTGTCAATATTTTTTTTATATGTCATTTATAGCAAGGAAGTCCTACTAGAAATAAGGAAAAATTAAGTCCAACCTATTCTGAAATTTCATTGACATTTTTTAACAATACACTTGAAGATTTTATAAATAATCATGATACTTACAGTGATAAGCAACTCATAAATATTTTAAAAATTTTCAAACATTCCTCTATTGAATATTTGTTTGATTTATTTAATTATGAGAAATCCATTTTAAAGTTATCTTGTTATTTAATGTACTTAGAAAAAATAGCAGTAAACAACGATTCACTGAATGAATACTTTTGGAGTTGTATGTTTTTAAGGTTGAAACCTGGATATAGTAGATTGATTTATGAATGGATAGCGAAAGCCGATTTGATTGAAAATAAGCTAACGAAAAAATTGAAAGATGTTAAGAAAAGATATTTAACTTGTTCAATTTGTAAAGAAAATCGAGTTTCGGTTTTGTATTTACCGTGTGGTCACGTAATTGTTTGTTCTAAGTGTCACGAGAAGAATGTTCGCAAGTGTCAAGCCTGTTCAACACTGATTAATGAATATCATACTATATATATTTAGTTTACCTTTGTTAATTTTACATTATTTTATTGTTTAAATAAATGTATGTTTTGTTGATTTGTTGATTTGTTGAGCGTGACCAGTACCCTTGTGAGCATTACCCATAGGGGGACAAAATATTCTGTCGGATAGACTAGGAGTATATAGACTCGGAGTATATAGATTAATAATAATAATAATAATAATAATAATAATAATAATAATAATAATAATAATAATAATAATAATAATAATAATAATAATAATAATAATAATAATAATAGTAACAAGATATATAGCTCATTCGAAAGGTCATGGATTGAGCTTTAAAATGAGCTATCGATGAATAATTTTCGTTGGCGGGAACTTTGAAAAAATTAAAAATAAAATAATAATATTTTTAAAAATAATAATAAAAATAATAATATTTTTAAAAATAATAATATGATTTTGATGACTCATCGCGATGACTCATATGACCTCGGGAATGACCTTGGATGAGTCATGCGACCTTGGAAATGACCTTGATGAGTCATAGGATGACTCAGGTGACCTTGAAAATGACCTTGAAAATTTTCGATGAGTCATAGTATGAGTCATATGACCTTGAAAATGGCCTTGATGAGTCATGGTCTTTGTTTAAATGACCTTGAAAATTTTTTTGACCTTGATGAGTCATATTATGAGTTATACGACCTTGAAAATGCCCTCGATGAGTCATAGGATGAGTCATGGTCTTTGTTTCAATGACCTTGAGAAATTTGATGAGTCATCGGATGAGTCATGGTCTTTGTTTCAATGACCTTGATGAGTCATATGTCTTTGTTTAAAAAAATGTACTTTTAGACTTAGCATATTTTTGAAAAATTTTACGACGGGGGGGGTACTGTGCTAGCGGTGCCCAATCCATCTACTCCTAAACAAAAGACTGTGCTTGCTGATTGAAATCAATTCCCTCAGTCGACAGTTATCTAGAACTTGAGAACGGAGATGATGGGCAGTCATTCCAATGTATGTGGTACATAAAATTCTTTTATAGAATCTGAACTAAATATTTTAATATTTTCCTCTAATTTATCTAATTGTTTTAAAACATCTGAAGTTTCAACATCATTTATTGTAAATTTGAATGTTTTCAATCCCATCAAGATTTGCAAATGTTTCTATTACTTCATTGATATTTTCTTCAACTTCATCATTTACAATGTCAGCAAGGTCTGATTTACGATATTCATTAATTTTATTCCAACAATTTTTGATAGTTTCAACGCTTAACATTTCCCAAGCCTATGAAATTATAACAATATACGCCATATTTAATTTTGAAAGACAATTCGATGATTCGCAATCATTAAGAAAAAATTCATGAGTGTATTTACATAATAAGTTTTGAAAGTTTTTATGATGCTCATATCAAGTGAAGTTGTGTTTTTAGGTAAAAATAATAACTTGACATCTGAACAGTCCAATGATTTATGACAACTGGCAATATCAAGAAGGAGAACTATTTTTCTATTTTGCTTGATCATTTCAGTATCTAACATTGTCAGCCATGCTTAAAATATTTCTGTTGTCATCCACGCATTTTTTGAAAATAAATATAAAACTCTGAAATCTTTAAGATTAAAGTTTTCATACATCGGGGATTTTTATATTTTCCAATAATAAGTATTTCTAGCTATTCGTCTTCTAAACTACAACATAAAAAAGTAATTTTTTCTTTGATTTTCTAGCTCCATTACAACTGTCAATTTTCTCAACAAAAGATTTCGATGGAAGATTATTTATAAATAACGCTGTTTCATCAAAATTAAATTGTTACGTTGGGCATATTCTAAAACGTATTCATCATATGCAAAGTAAAATTCATCTAAAACGATTTGTCTGCAGATTTGGTTTCACCAAAGATGTATTTGAGCAACAACATATGTCTTGATTTAAATCTATCTAACCAACAGTTAGACGCACAAAAATCTTTAATAGACTATTTTGAAGCCACTCTTTTTTTTCCAATAATTTTAAGGTACTGTTCAATTTACACAAATATCATCTTCTCTTAATTTTAAAAAAGTTCCGTATACCATTTTATTTAAATTACTAAAGTTGTTCCGACTGTAGTAATAATAATATTTCAATATTCATTTAAAGATATGGATATATTTTTAAAATTTGCATAATATTTAAATGAAGAAAAAAGAAATATATATATATATATATATATATTTATGACCGAATTTTCACATTCGCATAAAAATTAAAGAATTCGAGACATAATTAGGGATTTTATTATAAATATTTGGCGAGACTCACTATCTTTTTCGTTGTAAATGGATACTTGAATAAAAAAAAGTTATGCAAGTTCCTACTTTTATTTATAAATAGTTGTCCATTAAAATTTCATCAAAAGTGAAAATTTTCAATATTCCAAAAATTGGAAATTTATAGCGTTTTCCTTATTTAATAAAACTAATACACATTTTGCGTAATCTAGAGAAGCCAAAACAGTTCGTAATTACTCAATTTTGAAAGAATATTATTTAATATTTCAATCAAATACATTTAACGTATATTACCAAATAGTATCACTACACCTAATAGTATCATTAATACTACACCATAACTAAATTCATTTATATTTAGTGATACTATTTAAATAATATCACCATATTAAAACATTGAAATAATAATGGAGTGGAGTTCTGTAAGGCGTGGATTTCTTCAAACACCGAATCCCGATTAAATAACGAGTCTATACTTGATGAAAATGATTATTATGAGGACGTTGAGTATTTGGATGATGATGATGAATAAATTTTTGATAATTATCTAAACTTATTTTTTATTAAAATGACCAAAGCACTGAATAATATCACTATACTAACTCTAATATCTAATATATTTTTTTTTGATGATATTATTTTTATAGTATCACTGATACTATTCGGTGATATCCGTTATTATTAACATTAGATTTACGGAATTTGCAAAATTTGTTGATTAAAAGCTGTAAAGCGCATGGCTGCTGTAAGAGCGAGACAAGCGCCGTAAAACGGACATACCTGTACATCGCATGTGAAAAAAGCATTTTTATTACTAAAAATAATATAATTTCATAAAATCAATTTTTTGCAACAAAAATTTGATCCACAAAGGTAATTTTGTAATTTATTTTTCAAAGGTATTACAATTGATATTAATTTTACATCTGGTTATCTAGAGTAGCTATTTTGGGAGGAAATCAACAAAACTTTCTTTTGTTAAAAAAAACTAATCAAAATAAAGAAAGACCGATTAGATAATGAATCGGATGCAACTAATGTGAAACTATGTGATAACGAAATTGAAATAGAGGAGGAATTCAATAAAGTTAAATTTTCGAGCAGTGAAGATAGATCTTTGTTATATAGGTCTCAGTAAAAATAGAGCTAGGTTTATTTTTGATTCTGATACGAAAATGATTTAGACGCAATCGATACATAGTGATAAAAAAATTTCAAACGAAAACCTGCCGAAGGGACTTTATGGAAAACATTGAAAAAGTGTACAATGCAGGTAGATTACTGGGTTACATTTCAGGTCCAACTGCTTATGCTAAACAATAAAATTTGCTTAGTTCGGCAAGTAGCGCTTTCAATTTGATAATTGACGAAGATATTATTTATGACGTAATACCTAAAATCATGTACCGACCTCGAAACTAGTAAACTTTTTTGAACAAGGAATGGACGGTTACAAAATAACAAGTATGGACCTTTGTAGTAACTATATATGCTAGAGGGGCATATCAGGCAACAAATTTAAAGTGTTCATGTTTGTGGTCTACGAAATGGGGTCTGGCATTTTCTTCGAAACAATGACTAGAGATAAATTTATAAAAAACAATGAAAACAATGAAAGAAACGAAAGACTGAAAACAGACAAATTTACTTTGATTTCAAAATTATGGGATTTACGGATAATAGCCGTTTGTTGAAAATCTGACACAGACATAACAATTGACGAGCAATTGTTTCCAACTAAAGCTAGATGCCGATTTATACATTACATTTTAAATAGTCCAAATAAATTTGGTAACAAATCTCGGTTGGCATCCGATGTTAGAACAAATAAATTGTACACCGTTTTCCGTACTTGGGTAATGATGAAACCCTAGGATCAAATTTGTAGTGACTAAGCTTGCAGACCCATATTGAGATTATAGAAGAAGTATCAAAACACACCATATTTTTACATGCATTTCACTTGCAAAAAAGTTACTTGCAAATAAAACTACTTTGGTTGGCACTACACGTGCAATTAAATGATATTTTAAGCCTTTTGCTGCGAATAATATATATAATACAATTGAAAAAATTTTCGACTATAAGATATCCCTTTTCAATTTCATGGAATTTAGCTTCTTCTATTTTCAAAATGCTCTTTGATCTTCTCTTTTATTTCCTTTTTCTTACTTCTCATTAGTTAAAAATAATAATAAACTCTTTTCCGAAGAATTTACTAATTACTAATTAAAATAATGATATTAAACGATTATAAAATCATTAGTGTAGAAATAATATTGCCAAGCTATTTAATCGTTCAATTTGCGATAAGGTATTTTAACCTTTTAACCTTTTTATTTACTTAAATACAATGTCAATTGAGGTGAAAAAAAAGTTCTTATAATAAAAAATTCAATTAGTTTTAATCATGATTTATTATTTAAATTTAAAAAAATTAAAAAAAATTATTTTAAAGTATCTTTTAAAAAAACGCACAAATCTTTACATCAAAGTAAATTGCAAGATTAGACTTGCGTTTTTACTGATTCTTTAGTGTTAATTGTTAAATATTTATCTATTATAAGAATTGCTTCTTAATTGCCTCGTTTTTAATGTTGTCACTGATTAAGATTTTAATTGAAATATTGTTTTTCCTTCCTTATTTGATGTTGTTGAAAATGTCTATACCGAGGATTTTCCAGTGGGATCTAGATGTTCTTTTACTCTTTGGTGTATATTTCTTTGCATATATTGCACGTGATGCAATAGACAACGATTTTTAAAGAAGCATTTTCCTTCGTATCTTTATATATTATAATTATATTAATAAATAAAATAATATTAAAAAAAATATTATATTGATAGTAATAATAATATAATTAATGTGGCAGCCAGAAAAAAAGTATTTTCATTCATTAGACAAAGCACAAGATTTTTGTGTTTGCTGAATAAATTTTAATTCGCAACGCTACTGAAGTTTGTCAACAAGATTTTAACATGCGTCTTCTGGAACTTTCTCACGCTGTAATAATTAAATAGAAAAATTTGATGAAAACATAAAACATTTTGTTTAAACGAACTGTCATAAATACAAAATAAACCAAGTGGTTTCAATCACTATTGTGTTTTGTTTATTCTATCGAGCCTGATTAGCAATTGCATAAGCAGGAATAGAAGATTACCAAATATGTTCAAAATGGAATTTAGACAAATTGATGCCATTTTGTTTTACTGGTGGGATGCAATTCAATTCCAAAACAAAGTCATGAAAATGAGGAAAGAATTTATGAAATATTATAAGAACTTTTATTTCTTTCAATTTCACCACTGATTATTTTTTCCATTGAATTTATTAAAAAGAGAGCATTGAAGACTATAAATCAGTAATATATCGATGTTTGTTGATACTCACGAATTTTCGGCACTGCCTTTTCTCAAGTGAATTTATGAAGGTTGATTCACTTTCCAATCATAATTGATATTTCTGAACTAATATTTATTTGTATAGAAAATTTGTATAGGAACTCTGAACTATTGCAAATTTTGAGATGAGTTCCCAGATCAGGTGGTAAAGGTTAAATATATAATTGTTATTAAATCAATACATAAATCAATCAATTTTTTTATATAAATCTATTAATTAAATATTAATTATGTCGATACATGTTTAACTTTTACCATCATAACTTGGGGCATACCATTTTTGAATAGATTATTATAAAAGTGCCAATAAATTAATAAAATATATCAACTAATTTAAAATTTATATAAATTTAATTGGAATTATATTTACTAAAAGCTTGACTATGAATCAGTAAAGATATCGATGGTTTTTTGATATTCATGAATTTCCGACAAAAACATTTTCCAATGATTTCAATTTTTGCTAATTTTAATTTTAAAAAGAAGTTCTTATAATAAATTTAATTAAAACTTTTATAACTGTTAAAAAAAGCAAGTTAACATCAACAGCATCAACAGTACATTTTATTTTTATAATTTTATAATACTCATTGCAACTGTATATTCAAAGTGTACTTATACAAAATCCATATATACTTCCAATATAACTCTTTGTTTTCTTTTTAATCCATTTCATTTGCATACAAAATGACATTGTTTAGACATTCTTCTTTTCTTGGTTAATCACAATGTTCTTTGCTTTAGTATTCATCAAACAATAGTCTTAAAGCCTACTGCATCATTACATATTTCTTTAGCTTTTGCTTGCAGCTTTGCTGAAATCGACAAATTACTCAATAATAACATTATTTTCTAAAACTGAAACTTTTAAACAGATATTTTCACCTTTTATAATACTCGAAAAATATTAATATTTCCTAGAAATCATGTTTTTACACATGACACATAAAATAATTAATAGTGATATAAATAAACCTTTGTATTTGTAAACCAACATATGTATTCAAAAAATAATAAATCAATATTATATATATGTAGCAATAGAATTTTAAATGAGTCAAATTGGCTCAGTCCGTAAATCTAGTGTTAAAAACAAAAATAAGAATTTTCAACAATGAAAAAGATGACTTTTTAAAGAATTTTTGTATTTTCAGATGTCAGAATTGATGAGAATAAATTAAACCTAGAAAGATCATTTATTCTTTTTATTTATTTTACAGAATTATATTTTTGAAATATTTGAAATTTAAGAAAAACTTTTTTCCAATGCCAAAATAAGTAATTATACAACCTTCCTGATTTTACTGTCACAAACAGAAGGAAAAGGATGTGCTTCAACAAATATCACACATGAACCCATGTAGCACAGTGGGGCTATTTAGATCCCGTAATATAAATAAAAACTTAAATGGTGTAATGTTTATTTTTTTTGTAGTTTTAACTCTTTATTAATTAAAATAAACAAAATTTGTTAAAATTTATAAAAATAAAATTTCTGTGCAACATGGTTTTTTTTATTTGCTAAAACTCCATTCCTCAAAGGGTTAATTACATCACATAGTTGTAGAATTGATTGTTGTACACTTTGTCTGGTATTTGGTGTAGAGCACCTTATAACGAAAACATATTTTGCTGTTCTAAGAGCAAAAACAATATTTTTGAGCACTCTATTTCAGAGTAAGTTTATCATTTAGGATTGAAGAAAAATTAATATATAATATTTACGTTAAGAAAATCTAACGCTATTGCCGGAATTATTAACTAAGATAGAAATAGTCAAATTATTAAAAATATAAGACTTAGAGAAAATAATATGATTTTTCAAGTGACAGAACTGTTCTAAAGTTCTACAACTCGACATGTTTTTTCTTCAAAATTCAATCTAAATTCATATAATTACACCAACACAAACATCCCATAATCATTCATCTTACTTTAAAGTTATGTTAACTATGTTTGGTTATTGGGTTGGTGATAAAATTAAAATTCTTATTCTAACTCCAAGTGTGTCTTTGACTGACTCACACTTAACAATTAACACTGGAAACTTTATTGAATATCACAAATATTTTCACAATGACACAATTGGCTCAACAAGTTAACTATCGATTATACAGTGCTTATTACAACACTATGCTGAGGAATAGCACACACGTATAACCTTGATTTGACAATTCTCTCACAACTGAGGAGTGTAATAATTGATAATTTTAACTGGTTGTTTTCTGATTTGACTTGGATTTACTCGCCGAACTTTACTCTATTATCACTAAATAAACTCTTGCTGCTACCCTTTATTTCTGTTTTCTCTTTAATTTTTCCGCTTCAATTTTTTTCAAATTCTCCAAATAAATAAAATATTATATTCCCAATTTATTCCCAAAATTTCCTCTTACTGGTCCTTACCAAATTGTTTACTCGATTGTTCCTTCTAAATTTCTCTTCTCAATTGTTCTGCCTGCTTCTGATGTGCTTCCTCCTTTTATACTTCGTCACTTCAGTTTATCTTCAATTTCCCATTTTTTTTCTCCAACATGATTTCCCAGTTTTCCCTGCGACCGAGTTATCTTTGACAGCTATCAAGATAATTTATAATTTTCCCTTTTGCGGCTCCGGCCTGATTTCGTAAAGTTCCCGTTATCTCTGACAAGCTGTCGATATAAGTATATTATTATTGTTTTTCTTATTTTCCCCGATTTTGAAATTCCTTTCCTTTTGAACTAATTAATTAGAACTGACATTTGTATTTGTTTTCGTGTCTGATTCCTTTTGTTTCATTTCTCTTTCTTATTTCTCATTTCGTTTTGCTTCCGTTTTCTTTTCTAAGTTCCCATAGATCGTCCCGTTGTCATGACGATCTTCCCCCAAGTAATTTTATTTATTTATTTATAAATTTATTATTTAGGTATCCTCAACAACTACCAAACACCGTTCACATTTTCGGCACGTTTAAATTATTTTGTCAATTATTCCATTTATTATTATCATTATTATTATTATTATTATTATTATTATTATTATTATTATTATTATTATTATTATTATTATTATTATTATTATTATTATTATTATTATTATTATTATTTTGCGAGAAATTCGAATTCAAGAGTGAAGAAAACAAAACAAAACATAATTGATGTGAAAAAGATGTTATTTAGAATGAATAATAAAATATTTTATCACTTCATTATCTTATATAAATATTATACCTTATCATTTTCATACGCATGTAATATATGTTAGAATCTGACTTTAAAGACGTGTAGTAATTTATGAAAAAACATTATAAAGATCAGCCGAGTAACCTATAGACGTATAAAATGTAGGTAATGTGTATGTATATAATCACATATAAAAATAAAGATATTAAAAAATTATAACTCAGTTAAATAATAACTTTTATTAAATAAAAATAAAGAAATATCTATACTTTTAATTGACAATGAAACTGAGGTTAGTTTGCATGATGTCTACAAAATAACTTGTTTTTCCTTAGTCCAATAGTTAAAGACAATTTTTTTTAGTTTCGAAATAATATTTCAGGATTAGTTTGAAAAATGTTGACTTTACAATGAACTCGGAAATATTGTTTGAGAGGAGGGGAGGAATGATAAATAGATGAAAAATATTTTTCTTCACCGAAACTATTGAATATCATGTCAAAATAAGTATTAAGAAACTTCATTTAAAAGAGAGATATCGGTCATCCTATTCTCAAATCTGTCGATATAACCGAAATATCGTCACAAAAAATTTTTTTCAATAATAACAAATATATTACATAACAATTTTGGCATTATATATTATAAGAAAAAAATTTGTCTTAAATAAAAAATCTCGTGACCGTTTTAATCATATTCATTTCGCATGTTCAATTGACAAAAAAAACTGTCAGTGGTAATTTATTGTAAAAAATATTTGTTCGATGCCATTGCAAAATTTCCCAGAATTGGAATGAGGAAATTCTTGGAAATTTTAGAATTCAAACAATTAAAACTGCAGAGAAAAATCGAAGAAAAACTTGAAAAAATATAATTTCTCTAATTTATCAAGTTCACAGGATATTTTATTTTTCATTGGAGAAGATTGAAACTTAGCGAAGCATGCAGTTCTCTGAGAAAATTTAATTTTAATAATCGAATTAGTTTTACTAAATGGAAGAATTAAAAATTTACGGGTTAAAATTATATTTTGAAATTTTTTATACTTAATTTTTAATTTTATTTTTTAAATAAAGGTCATATTAAAATTAATTGAAAAATTTTATTTTTCATGTTTTAATTTTACTAAGGTGACCAAACGTCCCGCTTTTGACGGGACAGTACCGATTTTTCACGATTTATCCCGCGTCCCGCAACGTTTTTCAAAAGTCCCGAATTTTAGAATTAAGTTAAATTTTATATTTATGAAAATCATTGTTTTGTATTCTAAAAATCCTACGGACTACTAAGACTAACATATTGTTTTTCTTACCCAGTTACATTGTATTTGTTTCTCAGATGATACACCTCGTGTTCGTACTGCGTGCTAGGAAGCTAATTAAACAAATAAATATTATAAATCTGCTACTTACCATAGAAAATTAAGGTAAGTAATTTATTTATATTTATACGCGATTCCTCTACAGTAAATCAAGCGTGGACATCAGAAAAATCAAAATTAAGTGTTGAAACTTTGAAAGCCATTTTAAGTGTCAAATATAATTTGACAAATTCTTGTGAAGATTTTTACAATATTTTAAAAAATGACAACAATCTACTGAAACAAATTTACTCAAATAAAAAATGTGTCAAGGAATAAAATATTATACAATTTTTTATATTTATAAATTGTACTTATGTTAAAAATCAAAAAATATTACCATATTATTTTTATTCTATATGAAAATATTTGTTGATACCCCCTCCTTCAAAGTTGTCTCGCTTTGCCCATCTAAAAATTTCGTCACCTTAAATTTTACACCTGATTCTGCCAACCTTCTAAGTACTGTTACATCTTCTAGATGTTGTTCAAATATACTTCAATATATCAAAATATCATCAAGGTTTATTAAACATTGCTCCTAATTTTTCTTAAAATCATGTACATCATGTGTCAGTGCTGATGACAGTCTGACTGGCATTCTGTTGAATTCCAAATGTTTTTAGTTGTCATTTTCTTCTAGCTCAACATTATAATAATCCTGTAATAAATTTTAAACCTGACCACTTAAGATTCTTCCAAGGAATCAAAAAGTTGTGTTGTTTCTGGAAATGGATCTCCATTTATTTTTAATGATACAAACTAAAGGAGCGTTACAAAGACTTTGAATATTTTTAATGATTTCCTTTTCTAATAATTCTACAACATTTCGATCAATCCTTTCTTCAAGACCCTGTAGATGCCTATGGATAACATACATATGGTTTCTAGGATTATAAAATCGTCCTTATACGTCAAATTACTTAAGTATTCCGCCAGTACATACGTGAGAGCTGTGTACTACCCTCATGTCGGTACTGTTTGATCGTGTAGGTGTGCCTTATCTTGGAACTACTGCTACTCTTTCACTATATGACTAGCGACTTCTCATATATTCACAATATTCAGACATTCAATATCACTCCGGATGCGTATTCGTATCTCAATTTACTTAAAACACATTCATCTTCATAGCCACAAAATATATTCAAATTAGCATGAAAATTAGAAAACTACTGAGAATTAACATTTACAGAATTTAAAAATTTAAAGCAGTGAAGATAACAGTGTGAAGGTCAACCTATGAGGAATATCCAAATCGCTTGGCGAACCCAAGCGATAAATGCAAAAATAATGAGATTAACCCTTCCGTCGGTATCTTTGTTTCCATGGTCGTCGGGACTTGAAAAACTGTATAGTCTTATTTGGTATATATTTCCTACATCTGCACCCCAGCACAAATACCAAAATGTGATCATTGGTTTAACCACAAGCATGGCAACGGGGTCGTTGGACCTCTTCGAGCCAGATGGGCCATTCCGCGGTCCGATATCAGACTAATTTACGCTCACCATCATGACTAATTCCTTATGCTGGGTCCAAAATTCGTATAATCGGTTATTTTTGACTTAAACAGGAAATAGAACTACCATGAGTTCCATGCCTCTTGGTATTGACATCAAAGGCGGTAACCTAAATTTGCAACTTGAATTAATTTTAGATTTGGCTATTCATTTCAGAAGTTTAACGTATCGTGCTTGGCAATATAATTTTCATCATGCTTCTACGGTATTTGATCAGTGTACTTATTAAAAAGGATCTCTCATGTCACGAGGTGAATTATGCTTCATACTGAAAACTCATTGATTAAAATTTAGTGGAAAAAGATTCTCCTTGATCGGCTTTCGATCAACGTATATTCGGATGTTATTTACCTAAATCATCTATACTATCATACGTACTGATCTTTGCAGCTATAGTATAGACTCATTGTTTGTTTAGGTCTTTCATGCACGTGTTGATATTAGAATCACTTACCAGTCTATTAGCTGCAGGAGTCATTCAATGAGTTCGTTTCCTTTCACTTTTAGGGATAAATTTCTATATGTGAATTTCGTAAATTGGTCTTATCGAACTTTATGCTAAGTAGAGTTGAGTTGATTCATTTATTTGATTCAAAAACGACGGTTTTCAGTAGTCTGTTTAAGGAATGATATATTACGATTTACAATGCTAAAAATTACATTAGTACATTTCAGTTATTCAATGCTGGGTATTTAGAAAATTCTCATCTAAAATTCAACTATTCAGGTTTAATTTGTAGATTGTTTCAGAATATAACTACAGTTAATTCGACCGCACAGCCAGATTTCCCCTTATCCTTATGATACTAAGTTTGACTCACTTATTGGTCGAAAGAGTTTATAACTATCTAAGCTACCTAGTGGGTCTGCCATTTCTGCCAAGATCCAGTCAGATTCCCTATTGTGGCTCTACTTCCACGAATCTGCGTCTCAGATAGGCAGGTTTCCACCAATCTCAGAGGAAACTCTTTAACGGGTAAGCTGAATGAATAATTCCAGCCTGGGCTTGCTGAGCCTCAAGTCATGGACCATCCATACTTACGACCTCGCATTGATCCATAGAAATTTAATGAAACCGTCCATCCGAACCAAAGATTTGTCATCGAAGTACTCACATCAAGACTCATCTGATTAGTGCTTCTTTATTTGCTTACAATGTCACATTTTATTTTTAAAGCAAACGGAATCTACTCATTATATATACAATCTTTTTCTGACATAATTTGAATTCTGTTTGTTTCCCTATTATCATTTTATGAAAAATATTCTCAATAACCTTAAATCTAAATGGTTTTTCAACTTTATCAAATTTCACGTTAATTGCGGATTTACCGATCATGTTAATTGGTGAACCATTTGCATTAAGTAATTTATATTTAATTCGCTTCAATTTAAAAAATTTATTGATGGAATTATTGATCAAAATTCCACGGTCTATAATATTGGATTCTGGTACACTATCCACTATTGGGGTTGCCAACTCCCACAACCTCGAACCCGGGAGATTATAAAATTGCGAACAGTATAACGCTTAAGAAATAATATAACAGGTGTTTTTTCACTATTTTGGTTTACACATGTTAGCGATTTTAACTATTTGATGACTAATACCATAAAGATTTAAACAAAACAATTATTTTTACATATTACACTTTACATTTTTTACATTTTAAAAGTGAAAAAAACCTGACAGTGACAGACTAATATCGTGGGTAAGAAGAAAAACATAAAATCGCTCGCCTCGAACTAACAACTCAAACTTCCGGTGACTGTGAGCAAAAATAAATCTTGACTATCATTATTTTAGAGAAATCAAATAAAAAATAAAACTTCAAAAACTGCACTTTTTTCTTGAAAAATTGTAAAATATTGTAAAAATGGAAAGACGGGAGATTTACATCTCCAGGATATTAGTTAACCGGGAGACGGGAGACGAAACCCGATTTCGGGAGACTCCCGTCAAAAACGGGAGAGTTGGCAAGCCTATCCACTATCCATTTGCAATTTTTGTTCAAAATCCAGAGCAATGTAATACAACTTTTATTTAATATCTCGAACAATTTCCGCTTCGGCTAAATCATTTTTACCACTAACATAAGGTAGACCATATCTTTTGTAAATAGGAACTGTGTGCGTTACATCATCACCGAAGAGGGAGTTTCTGGGCTTGGTATAAAGGTTTAAAGACAAAAAACGTTAATAACTCCTAATTGAAGACAACGTTCATAAAAAACAGAATAGTGGAAAACATTTGATAAGCATAATAATATTAATTATATATCACCTAATAAACCAAGGACAAAACAAATCACGAGTAAGAAAATTACCCGATGAAAATGGTAAAGATGATAATTTGAATAATAAATCAAATTTTCGAAAGAAAACTCTTTTGATAAACGATTATCAATTCCGCTTTAAAATTACTCAATCCGATAAACTACCAAAACAAATAATTAAAAATAGAAAATCTTTTTAATCAATGCATTTGTTTTATTTTCAGTTTTTGTTTGAATTTGTTTTCAACAAAACAAAAATGAAATTTTAATTGAAAATTTTTTTTGGAAAATTCAAACCTGAAAAATCATTTGTAAGTTTCACTCTGAGACCCATTTGGAAATATGGCAAATTAATTAAATTTGAATTTTCAAAATGAATTATCTAATTCAAAGAAATTAATCACACTATTTAAGTTTCGTCTGGATAAACAAATAAATTCAATCCAAGAGACACCGCCAATGCTTTACAGATAATGTAACGACATTTATTATTATTATTATAATTATTTATATATATATATATATATATATATATATATATATATATATATATATATATATATATATATATATATATATATATATATATATATATATATATATATATATATATATATATATATATATATATATATATATATATATAGTTTGTGAAGTCTTTTGAAACAATTTCCAAAATGAAAAATATCCCATCAATATAACTCATCAATCGTTTACTCAATCTATTTAGGCAGGAAGTAAGCAACTGGATAACTTTTCACGAAAAAACATAAATCCTCAACAACCACAAAGAACATTGACGGAAATCAAACGCATGAATTAAAATTAGAAAAGAATATAATTGAGATTCAAATAATTTCTGAAATAAATTGGATTTTATAAAAATTAATATTTTTGTTTTAATTTTATAGATATTTTACTTTTTTTATTATTCACAACAGCTTTTAGAACAGCTAATAAAAAAAGACTACGCTTATAAACTATTTTTCCTGTCTTTATGACCTGGGATAATGAAAATAACCTTGAAATAATTGTTAATAATTCTTTGAAAAAATTAATAATTATAATTTAATTGTCTAAGAAAACAAGAATTTGGTTGGTATAGTTATAGTGGGCAAATGCGGCTCTTCGTTGAGTAAACTGCGGCTCTTTGATAATTGAATTTTTGATAATTGAATTTTAAAATTGAATTCGATTTTTTTATTTTGAAATTTTTTCAACTGAATTTTTAAAAAAAAATTTTTTGTTGCAATTGTATTTTCATGGTTAGTTCATTTTTACCTGTGTCACAAAATAGGTGTAAACAGAGTTAAAATTTATAGTGTCATTCGATGGCGGTATTTAGAATCAAAATTTAATATTTCCTTATTACATTCTACCTTGTTTGATTCTTTTTATAAGCAATATTTAAATAATACATGTCTCACTACACTATATACCAGGGGTGGGCAAGTGCGGCTCTTTGATGAGCCATGTGGCTCTCTAGGACCTCATGCGTGCCCACCCTATAGTATAGTATATTGAAAACGAAAATTTGACTCTTAACCAGGATCACATATTTTGAACCCAGACATTATTTTTTGTTTATCTACTTGATAAAAACAAACAAAATTTATTGCTAAAAATACAACGTAGATCTAGTCGCTCAGTAAAATATTTTCAAGACGAGGGTAGTTATACAAAAATATGATGACGAAAGGAAACTCAATTCTTTGTGATTTGTAAAAATAATATCAATTACAATTGCAATAATATCAAAATATTTAAATATTAAAACTGTTTGTCAGTTGTAATAAAACTGCAATAATTCATTTCGGAAGTCATTAAAATTTATTACAAACCAAGATTTTTTCAAAATAAAAATTTAATATCTTCACCAGTTTTCAGTATTCAAACAAATTTAAGAAATTATAACTCCAATATCATCAAATAAACCTGTGATTATTATAGCATGAATTCATAAAAAAATTCACTTTGCATTATTTTTTAAATATTTTTCATTCTTTTGAAAATGTGATATTCTTCAAATAAATGTTTAATTGTAAATAAATTCTTCAATATTTCACAGTAGTTTCTATACTGAAATTATGTACCAGGTTGAGTCAAGTTATTCATGTTTTTATGCGAATATTTGATTTACACATATTGTAATAACGCTGATCATATTAAATACAGTACATCATTTTAAATGACTAAGAGCCATCTTTATGCTAATTGCTCAATCTCACTGAAGTGTCTTGAAGCATCTACCTTGTAAAAAAATGTTAAAGAGACTGAAACAAAGGATAATCAGAAAGCTGTACGCTGTTTAAGGGACGACTTCAATGCTTTGTAGTTCTTGAATTCTCGGCTTTAACCTTCGCGATGTATGGGTTGGTGTATGGATTACTCGATCGCGATTCAACAGTCCTGGGTAGCGAGTGCTCAAAGCATTATGAACTTGCATAGTTGTTCAGAATAAAGGTTTCCATCGATAACTCAACCACCCGGAACTATTTCTAAGTGCACAGACTCCTAGTAATTCAACCAAATACACAACATCACTTTCTTTTCGAAGCGACCTGTAGAAAGAACTTGCTGAGTTGGCTGGCCAAACTGAAGCCGTTGTTTACATTGAATAAAATTAAAAATGAAAACCTCACTTTTCATTCTCTTCAAAAATGGCTGTCTCTTGGATTATAGTTCACGGCAAAGATAAACTCGACGGTGGGTTTGAATATTTGTCAATTGTGAGGAACTCGAAGTTGATTTTTATTTACAAACCTCAGGTTATGTAGATGACGAATAACGGTTCTTTGTAAATTTTAAAGTGTAGTTATATTTCCCCTTTCAAGGGATTTGAAATAATACCAAATTGTGCATATAAATGTTATGCCTAAATGATCTGGAAAACGTTAACTTTAAATAATTAAAAACATGAATAACTTTTGACTTTTTCGTCTGGTATTAACCAAAAATTTCACCGAATATTTATCATTCACATTTTAATAAATGCTAAGCCGACAAATTTCGGTAATCCTTACGTTTTATTGATTTATTATCATCCAATAACAAAACTTGTTTTTTATTTTCTATCAATGGTGAACATTTATTTTTAATAACGACAGTTTAATATAAAATTTAAATATTTAAATATCAATAATCCAATTTGAAATATTATCTATTTGCCTAACTGGTTAGATAAGAACCTTTTGAAAATAAAGAAAATTTGCATATTTAATTAGCATTTGAGGAGAAAGGGCATCGCAAACAATTCAAATAATGGTTCATATAGATTAGTAAAATACAATTGATGTTCTTCTAAAAATTATGTTTGACAATTATCTTTGGACGGTTGAGCAAACTGCCAAATCAGATTAGAATCTATACGAATATCATGAAATTAACTTTAGGAAAATGAATATTTTCAGTTCCATTTAACTGATTCAAGAAATGAGTTTTCATCGTTTGCAAAAAAATATGAATTACTGCAATTTAAAACGTTTCCGCTGAAACAGTTTTTACCATCGCAAAATTGAATTTTATATTTTACAGATTTATATGTACATACACACATTTATAATATATATATAATTAAATTTAATGGCAAAATAAATAAATAATTAATTGAAGACTATAAATCAATAATATATCGATGTTTGTTGATACTCACGAATTTTCGAAAATTCATGAGTATCAACAAGCATCGATATATTACTGATTTATATTCTTCAAACTCTCTTTTTAATAAATTCAGTGGAAAAAATAATCAGCGGTGAAATTAGAAGAAAAAAAAGTTCTTATAATAAAATAATTAATTATTGAAAATCGCAAACTAAGTATATTATATAACATTGCTATATATATTTCAACCGGTTAACAGTCTTCAGACTAGGAATCATATTAATAACAACTAAATGAAAATAAAAATATTCAAACTAACTAATCAATAATAATCGTAATCAATTTGTATCAAACTAAAAAATATTTTAATAAAATTTTTCTTTTTTATGAAAATAAAACTATGAAAATAAAACATACTACCAACTTTACAAGACGTTGAGACAATCCTAAATATAATCTTATCCACATGTTTAAGGATCTAATGCTTGAATTCTCTGAATCCCTCAGAATAAAGTAATACCAAAACGTATTATTGATCAGTGTGCTTAGATCGTATTTTTCCACCTTCCAAACTTGACAAAGCATTAATTTCAACATCAATGGGATCATTACCTTCAGATAAACCTGTGCAAGTATAATGAGTATTTAACATCCATTTATCAGCGGTCTTTTTTGTCATGCGCTCAAGAAAAGATATTTTTTATTATTGAAAAGAATAATCGATCCCATTGATTAACGGTGGTCGTGCGGCGATTTATAGCAGCATGATGAAATGCGATGTGGATATTTGAAAGGATTTATATACGATGAAAATGAGGAGATTATTTAAATTATACCCGCAATGTAGAAACATGGAGTAGAGAAGGTAAATACTACGAGTCAGGAGCAACGTTCCCTCTAAGCTGCGCGCGTGCGCGCGCGCAGCACCTCCAACTCCCCAGCGCAGCAAAATTATTTTCAGCACAGTATATTTAATTCAACCGTTTCATGGCAGTTGTTCCTAGTAAAAAGCACACGGAAATTGTCGATGTAAATGGACCACCAGCAGCGAAGACCGGTTATCTACTTAGTTTTCAACATAGTCGCTACAGTTATAGAATACAGTGTCGTTTTAAAACTCTTACAACCACGTTATAGCATTTTGACGCTGATTTGTATTTAAAGGCTGCTCAGCGCAGCTGACTTTGCGCGCACTGCTGCTTATGGCTTAGATGCAACATTGGTCCGGAGTGAAGGTAATTTTGGCAATATTGGCAGTACTGTAGATGAGCAGGATTTATGTACAAAAAATTGCTGTTAACAAACGAATATTTCCACTGTTACATGTAAAGAACTTAAATTTGATGATTTTTGGTTAAGTTTCATCATTTTACATAGATGAATGTTATTTACCATTATTCAAATAGATACGACTGCTCACTACATTATGTAAAATCTAAAATTAATTTTTTTAATTAAATTTTTAATGACGATTTTAACTGTGTAACTCTAAGATGTGTTATAAGTCGATTTAAACAAATTGCTCGACTTACATAGCTTACTAAAAATTTGTGAGACGAATCCTTAATGTTGTGTATTTATACCTTAGTGATCACAAACTAAAAAGCTTGATGTGATTTACAGATATTACAATATAAATTAGACTTGCTTGTTAACGTTCTTCAATTGGTCGACTAACCTGTACGCGAGCGTGATAGCGTAACGCGACGGTTTCCCATTAGTAGCCAACGGAGTGTTAATGCGTTCCACCCTCCACTTTACCTTCGTCCATTGTGAACATAATAAGTTACAGTGTGAACTGCACATATGAACTGTTCCACGTCTCGTAAGTCAAATACATAAGTCATTTTACTGTCTTGCATAGTTTTGGCTGTGGGCCGAAAAGTTTTGTAATGACTGTAAGGATTTTAACTCTACGAAATTGATTCCTCAAACAGAAACAAAAACGTAAAAATCATAAACTTTAGTTGCATTACTCAAAATTCTACATTAGGCAGTACATAAAATTTCATATTTCAAAAATTTAACCAAAATTTCGTTCAGATATTCTTTCAAATTTTTCATTAAATTATGACCAAAATGCGCTTGCTTATATATCCTGATTTGGTGTGTGTGCATTGAATGTAGTAAAACAAATTCGAATTATTTTAATTCAATTTATTTTTGGATTTAGTTTTAATCAATTTTAATGGCAATTTTTTATTATTTGTTTAAATTTTTATTAAATTCGACGTCATAATGGATATCGTCATTATCTAGAATATAATAAATTCTTTTAGTAGTTTTTCATATAGTTTTCCATTTCCTTTATTTATTAAGTTATATATTTTTTTTAATAAATTAATTTCTAAATTGTTAGTTTTTATTTAGTTTTTGTTGGTTTCAGTGCCATGTTGGATTTCGGCATTTTCTTATAACTGTTGGGTTTTAGATTACTTTAAGTCGGTTACCTCTGACTCGTAGTGTCCTTTAAATCAAAACAATAACGACCCAACGTAAATTGAAATAATAAAATTTACAATCTTTTCTCACCACTTTACAATTAATAATCAAAGTTACGTTTGAACGATTCTCCGCTCGGCGTTGATGCTTTGCAAATAGATAATATTCACCTTTTATTCCGTTAGACTCTCTTGACCCACGTTTTCCTCTGTTTCTGTTTGATTTGATTCTTTTTCACCTTCTCGTATTCCTATTCTATTTCTTCTTTACCCTAATTTCCTTAATTCGTTTTACCTATTCTTAACTCGGTTTCTTCTAACCCTAGCTGAGGCAAAATGCCGATTTTCTCTGATTTTCCCTTTCCTTATATACTCCTCGAAATCGTGATGACAAATGGTTATTGCCGAGCCAATCTTTCACTTGACATTTGCTTCCACGTATCTGCTTCGGCTGTCACCCATAATGGTCCAACGAACCAAGATAATTAATGGCCCTTCCGGCCTTTCTACACGCACTATCTTCTCATTGCTCTTTTCCAATTAATCATTGTGTCAAGCTAATGGGCCCAAATCTTCCTTCTGTTTGCTTTTCTTCTTGTTTACCCAGCTCGGGTTTCCTTCATCTCTCGGGTTCTCCACTGGCTCGGGTTTCCCATTAGCTCGGGTTTCCTATTAGTCAATTAATTAATTAATTTACGTTTTCTGTTTTTACACATTTGAATGCTTTTCGACCCTTCCTAACCATTTTCTGATAAATCCCTAAACATCATCTTGTGTACCATTAGCTAATCTATACCTGCCCCGTTTTCCCCATTCGATTTCGATGATTTTACCATTTATTGATTTTTCTCGGATTTCCAGATTCTTGCCTTTCGTAATTGCTTCTGGCATTTTCTATTACTGCTTCCATCGTACTTTCCTTTACTATCGATTCTGTGCATGATCCCGCTTTTATTTGTCTTTTCTCTTCACTTACTTTTTATTTAAATTATTAACCTAAATTTCATTTAAATTTATTTTAATTTACGGACCTCAACAGAATATTTTGGTGATTTTAAACATTTTTTATTATATTTTATTTATCCTTTTATTTTTAATTTCTATGTTCTTTTATCGCCGTGCATTCGAATTTTTATTTATCATTTTATTTATATTACTTAATATTTTATCTACAGAGAGATTCACTAAACTGGCGGTATGTCAATTAAAATTAAATTTCAGGTTTAAAATTTTGATAAAAATAAGTCTTATAGACATGAAAATATACAGAAATTCATCAGATAGGTGATTCCTTTAACTTATTTCATTGTGTATTTTTAACAGAATAGAGAAAGTCTAATATTTACAAAAGTATCAAATTGATATTTGTTGTAATCTGACGCGAAATATTTTTTAATTTATTAAATTAAATTTATAAAGCTGACGTTAAAAATATTACGATGATGATGATAATAATAATAATAATAATAATAATAATAATAATAATAATAATAATAATAATAATAATAATAATAATAAAAATAATAATAATAATAATAATAATAGTATAAAGTAATGATTTCTTGGTAGCAGCGTTTATTATTTAAAACAATAACATGATAATTTAAGCCTTTTGCTGCAAATAATGTATTTAATGAAAAAACTTCGACTATAAGATAGTCCTTGTCAATTAACAAGGACTATCTTATAGTCGAAATTTTTTCATTAAATACATTATTTGCAACAAAAGGCTTAAATTATCATGTTATTGTTTCAAATAATAATAATAATAATAATAATAATAATAATAATAATAATAATAATAATAATAATAATAATAATAATAATAATAATAATAATAATAATAATAATAATAATAATAATAATAATAATAATAATAATAATAATAATAATAATAATAATAATAATAATAATAAACATAAAGTGCATATATTGCTATATTATCAGAATATTCATATAATTGAAAATGCCTTAAGTGCATTTTTTTCATATTTCTCTTTATGCTCAAATAGAATTTAATAATTTTTCTATAATTTTCGGTTGTTTTCCTTATCAAAAGTGTCAATCAGTTGGAAAGTTATTGGAAAGGAAATAAAATATTTTCATGGCAATATTAAATTAATAAAATTCTAATATTTTTCTTAGCGGTTTCTGCTGAATTATCTATTTTCTAATCGAAAAATGTAAAAAAGTTAAATTTTACTTTAACGTAAAAAAAATTCAGATAAAATTAACTAAAAAAAATCGAATATTCAAATGGCAAGTAGACAAATCCAAGTTAATTTATTTTCCGGCTTCACTAAGATTAAAATCCATTTACAAATCCGGTAATGATGTATTAATAAATTATTTGAATTTCATTTAAAAAAAAAAGAATCACATGGTAAAAGTTAGTCCCTAAAATGTTTATACACAGAAAAGTAATTTTTAATCTCTAAACTATAAACTATAAAGAAATCAAATGAAATATCAAAAAAAGAAAACAGATCCAAAGTGACGAAAAAACCTAAGGATTTTACTGATAGACTTCTTTTATTATTTGATAAAATGTATTCTGATCACAGCTCATCTGCTATCACTTTATGTAAAAATATTTATTTAAAAATGTTCTTAAAATGCCAATGTAAAATATTAGTCAACTGACAGCAATTTAGCCTTGTAGGAAGTCAAAGATGTCATCAAAACTTTATTTGATTTAAAAATTTCCTTCTTGTAAAATTGAATATATACATAACTTTTATTTTGACGAATTTATGTATTCTCTTTAACATTGCTGAATTGATATAAATACTGTTATGGAGGTTATAGTTGTTATTATAGTTGTTACTATTGTTAATTATTGTTAACTTATGTTATTCTGGAGGAGGATTTGAAGAGCCCGAAAGAGTCACCGTTAAAACTTGTAGCGGGACAGTCGGGGTGCGTGTTATGTTCAATATATAAAATTTACAAACAATATAAAGTTATAGATATAATGTAAAACAATAATAAACGTTACAACTTTAAAAATTTATTACAACAAAAAATTAAAACCTTGTATCTGTCTTTGATATTCGAGAATTATACTTCCAAATGTTTTCTTTGATTTTTCTATACCATAAATTCTACTTAAAAGTCTTTGGTAAAGAAATGAATTTTCAGTTCTCAAAACAAATTATCGTTTCCATATTCTATTCGACATTGATTTTTTTTTAATTTTTAATTTTTTTTTTTACTATAGCGATAATTTACTATAGTAAATTATCGCTATATAGTTTTTTATTAAAAATCTGGATTTCCCAGATGGTTGTATTTTATATCTTAGTATACACAATTCCTAATTGTGAATACTAAAATATTAACAAAAATAACTGTACATTACATAACTTCCCCCTTTAAAACCGGAGATTAACATGAATCAATAAAAAGTAACGTAAAAAAAAAATTACATTCAATAACCTTTTTTTTTGGTATGTTTTATATGTTTTTGTGTTTTTTGTTTCTGTTTCTTTGTATCTACAACTTCAATAAAATTAAAATTTACATTTTGTTTTGTATTTACAAGAAAAATAAAAAAACTGTACAATTGACGCTGTTTGTGCGTGTGTTTGTTTGTGTATGTTTGTGTTTTTATTTAAAGCATTCGCTGTAACGTTTTTTGTATAGTGGAGCCAGTATTGTGTCTTTATCGAATATTTTGATTGAATTTTTGTGGTTGAATGTGATGTTTTTGTGAATTGGTTGTTTTTTTGTTTGTGTTTGGGTTTGTGTTTTGTCTTGCGGTGAGTTGTTTTGTGGGTTTTTGTTTTGGTGATAGGGTTTTATTCGTCTTATGTTTATTTTCATTTTGTTGTTGTTTTTGATTATTGTGGCGACGTTTTTGTTAATTTCTAGGAGTTTGAATGGACCCTCGTATTTGGATTCGAATCCTTTTGTGAATGGTTTTTTTATTAGGATGAAATCTGTTGTTAATACTATTTTTCCGTCTAATTCGGAGTCCGGTCTTCTTTTTAAAATTCCTTTTGGTTTCTGTTCGGTGGTTTCGTTAATTTTGTTTGTTATTTGTTTGCTGTTTTTGGTGTTTTTGTTTGTATCTGATTTGAGTGATGGCAAGTTTGTTGCTTTTCCGAAAATTTTGTATGCTGGACTTTCATTATCTGTTGAATTTGGGCTATTTCTTAGTCCGATTAATATTGTTGGAAGTTGGTTTTAACCAGTTTTGGTCATTGGCTTTTGTCCTGATGCTTTCTTTTAATGTTCTGTGAAACCGTTCGATTTTCCCATTTGATTGTGGGTTGTAAGCTGTTGTTCGATTTCTTTTGATATTGTATTTATTGCACAGTATTTTGAACATTTCTGATTCGAATTGTCTGCCTTGATCAGTTATGATTGTTTTCGGTTGACCGTAACGAGCTATCCAGTTTAGTTCGATCATTTCGCAGATATTTTTTGCTGTGATTTCTTTTATTGGGATCGCTTCGAACCAATTGGTTTTTCTGTCTATAATTGTTAGTAGATATTTGTAGTTGTCGTTTGGTGGTAGTGGTCCTACTACGTCTGTGTGTATTGTTTCAAACGCTTCACTGCTTGGGAAGTTTACTTTTTGTGTTTTGGGTTTTTTTGTTGTTTTATTTAATTGGCAGCTGTGGCAACTTTTGACGTAATTCTTGATGTCTTCCCGCATGTGAGGCCATACATATTTGTTATGTATTAACTCGAATGTTATTTTGTTTCCCGGATGATTGATAGTATGTATCTTTTTTATGCAGTCTTGTCGGAGTTCTTCGGGTAGTAGGATTCGTTTGTTGCTTTCGTTGGAGACATCGTGCCATATTCCGCCGAGTTCCTGTAGTTTCAGGCTGTGTTTAGTAGGCAGTTTGCTTAATGTATCGGTTTGTCTGGATTTGATTTGATCCAATTCGATTATTTCTCCGAATTCTAGGGCGTTTATGTCACTTTCAATTCTGGATAGAGCATCTGCTGCTATGTTTGATTTTCCCGCTACGTAGTTTATTGTGCAGTTGAATTGTGAAATGAAATTGATTTGTCTGATCTGCCTTGGTGAAGGGTTTTTCATTTCTATTGCGTTTGTTAGCGGTTTGTGGTCTGTGAATATTTTGAAGGTTCGTCCTTCGAGTAAATGTTGAAAGTGTTTGATTGCTTCGTGTATTGCTAGGAGTTCTCTGTCAAATGTTGAGTATCTTGTTTGATGTGATTTTAGTTTTTTCGAGAAAAATCCCAGTGGTTGTTTGCCGAATTTATTTTCCTGGAAAATTGTTGCGCCCATTGCAAAACCAGAACAGTCTGTAGTTAGTTGATACTCTAGTTCTGGATCTGGGTAACCGAGTAGTGTTGCCGTTGATAGGCTTTCTTTGGCTTTATTGAATGTGTCGGTTGTTTGTTGTGTCCAGTTTATTGTTACGTTTCGTTTGGTTTTGATAATGTCGTTTAGTGGTGCCAGTAGGTTGCTGCAATTTGGGATGTAAGAATGATAAAAGTTTACCATTCCTAGAAATCTCCTCAACTCTCTTGTGTTTGTCGGCAGTTTGTAGTTTTTTATATTGTTTATTTTGTTTTCTATTGGTTGTGTTCCTTTGTCGTTTAGCGTGTGACCAAGGAAATTTATTTCCGTTTTCATAAATTCGCACTTTTGAGTGTTTATTTTTAGTTTTGCATTGTCCAGCGTTTTGAACACTTTTTCCACGTCCTTTAGATGTGTTTCTTTGTCTGGGCTTGTTATTAGGATGTCGTCCAGATAAGCGATTGTGTTTTTGTTGTTTTTCATTGTTTGATCCATGAATCGTTGGAAAGTTGCTGCGGCATTTCGTAGACCGAAAGGCATTCGGTTGTATTTGAACATGCCGATCGGTGTTGTTATTGCTGTCTTTTTTATGTCCTCTTTTCTAATTGGGATCTGATGATATGCTTTTTGTAGGTCAATTTTTGAAAAATATTTTGCGCCATTTAGTCGATTTATTATGTCTTTTATTATCGGTAATGGATAGCTGTCGGGCTCTGTTATTTTGTTCAGGAGTCTGTAATCGCCACAAGCTCTCCATTCCCCGTTAGCTTTTTGTTTTAACATCAGTGCTGAAGACCATTCTGAGTTTGAATGTTTTACTATATTATTTTCCAACAGTTCGTTAAATATATTTTTTGTGATTTCTATTTTTTTTGGATCCAGTGGTCTTACTTTTGAGTGGACTGGGTTTCCGTTTGTCAGTATTGCGTGTTCAGTAGTGTGGTTTGAATTTCCATCGAAAGTTACTGGTTCGCAGAGTTTATCGTATTTTGCCAGTAGTGTGACTATTTCTGGTACGTGTTCAATAGTTTTAATTGTTTTGATAGTTGGTGTACTTGTTTGAATCACGCCGATATCTACTTTCGAAAAGTTTGATGTTGTGTTCCTGGCTGTTTCTTTGTCTGTTTTGTTGTTTTCGACTATTTTCTTGTTTCGACAGTCCACTATTAGGTTGTAATTTGCTAAGAAATCGGCCCCGATTATTGACTGTTGTACTTCTGCGATTGTGAATGGCCAACTGTATTTTTTGAATTTATTGTGAGTGTTATTGTATATTGGCCAAATGTTTTAATTTTGGAGCCATTGGCAGCGGTTAGTGACTTTTCTGTAGTTTTTGCATTTTTGTATAAGTAATGTGGTAATAGGGAGATCACGGAACCTGTGTCGATTAGAAAATTTGTATTGTTTGAATGCACCGTGAAAGTATTATTGTTGTCACCAAATGTGGGTGCTATCAATGGTGACATTTTTAGTTTTCCTGCTCTGTTTTGTGGAATTCGCAGGGTTTTATGCATTTATATGCTTTGTCGCCGAATTTGTTGTGAAAGTAGCAGTGGTTTTTGTTTAGGAAATCTTTTCTTGAATTCCTTTCTGGGCTGCTATTTCGGTAATTGTTGTATCGATTTGGTGAGTTTGACCGATTTCTGTAGTGACCGTTTGGGGATTGTCTGTGGCTGTAGTTCTGTCTATTGTTTTCGTTGGGTGGTCGGTCGTAGTTTTGTCTGTTATGATTGTATGATAGTTGATCTATGTTGAAATTGTTTCTGTTGAATAGGTCTCTGTTTTCGTTTGGGTTGAAATTTTGCCTGTTGTATTTCTCTTTTATTTCGGCTAGTTCCGCTTTTATTTGTCTGTTTTCGACAATTATTTCGTCGAATTTGCTGATCAAAGTGTTTATTAATCGGTTTGTTGTTTCATTTGGTTCTGTGTTTTTGTTGGTTGGTTGGATGTTGTGATTAGTTTTATTTCTGTTGTAGTTTTGGGTACTGCAGATTGTGGGGTAGATTTCTTCGTTTATTTTATCCGCTATGTCAGCGAGTGTTTCGGCGTCAGCATTACTGCTAGCGGCTAGGATTCGTCTAATTTCCGGTGGCATAGCGCGCATGAAGAATTCTTTCACCAATTCGTTGGAACCGGAGTTTGTTATGTTTGGTTGTAGATATTCCAGTTTTTGTTTTAACTGTCGTAGGAAATCTGTGGGTTTGTTGTCCCCTAACTGTGTGTTGTTGAGGCATGACTCTAGCATTTGCCTTCTGTTGACTTTGTTTTTGTTGGTCAATATGTTACACAATTTTGTAAAAGGGTCATCGTCTTTCGATATTTCATCAATTTGGTCGGCGATTTCGTTTAATTTGTTACTTGGTAGTGCTGCTATTATGTTGGAGCATAGGGATTTTGTTGATTTGACTCCCGATAGTGTCAAGGTTAGTTTCGCGAATTCTAACCATTTTTGCGGTGTTCCGTTGTCATCTGTGAAATAGTTGGGGATATTTGTTTTTGGGTTGATTATTGAATTAATGGTATGTGTGTTTTCTGGGTTGGTGTTTGGGTTGTAGTAGTAATTGTTGTTTTCTGAAGTTTGAGTATTATCGTAGTTGTTGGGTGTTTGTGGAATATTTGTTGGATTTGTTTGATTTGATGCCATTAATTGTTTTGTTGTTATTTTTTATTGCTTGTTGTGCGAAAAAAATTGTGGTTTGTTTGAAGGATATGGCCTACTGTGTTCGGCCAACAGTGTCACTAGCCTTTATAGTTCTATAATAACTATACTGAAAGGTTTCGTGATTGAAAGAAAACGTAGAATGCGTGTGTTGTATATATTTTTTCTTCTGACACCAGTTGTTATGGAGGTTATAGTTGTTATTATAGTTGTTACTATTGTTAATTATTGTTAACTTATGTTATTCTGGAGGAGGATTTGAAGAGCCCGAAAGAGTCACCGTTAAAACTTGTAGCGGGACAGTCGGGGTGCGTGTTATGTTCAATATATAAAATTTACAAACAATATAAAGTTATAGATATAATGTAAAACAATAATAAACGTTACAACTTTAAAAATTTATTACAACAAAAAATTAAAACCTTGTATCTGTCTTTGATATTCGAGAATTATACTTCCAAATGTTTTCTTTGATTTTTCTATACCATAAATTCTACTTAAAAGTCTTTGGTAAAGAAATGAATTTTCAGTTCTCAAAACAAATTATCGTTTCCATATTCTATTCGACATTGATTTTTTTTTTAATTTTTAATTTTTTTTTTACTATAGCGATAATTTACTATAGTAAATTATCGCTATATAGTTTTTTATTAAAAATCTGGATTTCCCAGATGGTTGTATTTTATATCTTAGTATACACAATTCCTAATTGTGAATACTAAAATATTAACAAAAATAACTGTACATTACAAATACTATATAATATAAATATCAAATATGAAATATAAATACAGCTCAAAATTAAGTCATGTATCAAAAACAAAATTCATTTTCGGCATCCATTAATAAAATCACTTAACTAAAATTTATTATTTTTTCACAAACTGCGCTTTTCCCGTCATATTAAAACAATTATATTCAGATCTTTTCTTTTAATTTTGATATTGATTTCAATGCTGGTTTAATTTATTTATTAAGTAATAATATATATTTTAAGCTAACTTTAATTTAATAATTTAAATATTAGATCATTTTTTGGGGATAAGATACTGATGTGGAAAAGATATATTAATGACATTTTCATAGTCTCCACGGTACCTCTCAACATAATCTTGGCACATGCAAACTTCACTAACACTAATATTCAGTTCACTCTTGAACTACCTGACCCAGAAGGCAAAATTGCTTTTTTAGATAACATGATGTCCTTATGAGGGTCCCCAGATACACTAACATTCAACACAGATTTTTTCACTAAAAGTCTACACAGTGGACACATTCTTCCTTGGCAAAGTCACGTTCCACTCCAACGAAAAATGGCTCTTTTAGTAGAAGAGAGAAAAAGAGCAATAACGAACTGTTCGGACATAATGAAAAAACAAGAAACCCCTGAAAACTTCAAAACACGGTTTTTGCAAAATGGATACCCAAAGAAGTTCGTAGAAAAACACTTTTTGAGTGAATATAACTCCAATAAACATAATACACAAAAAGAGCATGTCAATAAGTCAGTAATATACATACGCTTCCATTTTTTCAAAATTATGTGTCTCAGTGGCGGACCACCATTGGACAGCCACTCGTCATTAGGTGTTCTGGGAACGAGCTCAGACCTGAATAGAAGGTTTATTGAAAAAATATATTAAAAAAACAAAAAGCACACAATTCTAGCACCATGTTCGTGGATCACCTAACTGCTCGTCGCGGACCACAGATTGAGAACCTCTGTGTTAGTTGTTCCAAATATAGTACATAAAATAAACTATAACACCAACCGGATTAGCTAGGAAAAAGTATTTGAATAATTGTTCAGTTTCGTAGTTTAAATTCAAAAAAATCATTGGAAAAGAGAATGATGTCGATATGATGATAATAAATGTTCCAAGTTAAGTATAACAAAGTATATTGTGAAAGATTTGCATACTAAAGTAATTGTTACAAAAATATTAAATTTGAACAAGTATAAATATTTTGAGGATACCTAAATGATAAATAGCATAATAAAGGTCGTCATCACGAACGGGACGATCTATGGGAACTCAGAAAAGAAAACGGAAGTAAAAATAGTAAAAAATGAGAAAGACAAATCAAATAAAAGAAAACAAACAAGAAATTACAGCAAAGGCCATTGCTAATTAAAAAGTACAAATGAAGGTGAAATTTCAAATTCCAGAAAAACAAAATATGGGAAAAAGCTGTATCTTTACAGCCCGTCAAAGATAGCGAAAGTCGGCACAACATGAAAAGGGAAAACAGGTCACATCTTGATATCATTCAGAGATAAGGCTGACGTAACGGGGAACACAGAGGAAAATAAAAATGGAAAACAGAATCTGTCGCTAGTGCCACAAATGAAACGGACTATATAAAGCAAAACAATAGACCGAGAAATCAGAACAAAATCAGAGACAGAAATTAAAGATAAACTGGGGAGACGAAACAGAAACGAAAATTTAGATGATAAGTTAGACAGAGTCGGACAAAACGTTATTGGAAAAACGATTTGTGATGAATAATTGTTAGAGAAGATTTGAAGAAAAGAATTAGAGTATTTGAATAAATTTGTGAAGGTCAAAGAAAACAACCAGCTCAAAGTGCCAGTGATAAACCAATCAGTAATTAGTGATCTTTCAATCCGGTGTTATACACAAATGCTATTCCTCACTGAGTGTATATTCACCAAGCAGAGTGTTGAATTGATTGTCAGTGTAAAGTGAAAGTCATCTGTGATTACCAATAAAGATTTCTGTTGTCAAGTATTATTTGTGTATCAGTCAAAGACACGCTTTGAGTTAGAGTAAGAATTTTAATTTTGTCACCAACCAAATAACCCAACAAATAAAAATAAATAAATCAGTGAATTCTAAGAAATTCGGATAATATAATTTATTATAGCATGCTATTTCTGATACGGTGGGACAGGTTTAAGGACATCTCTTATTTCGTTTCAATTTAGCAATTCTACAATTAATTTATTCTTTCACCAAAAATTCAATACAAGACGGCCAGTGAGAACAGTTACAATAATAATCCAGAAATCTAGAAACGTATAAAATAAAAATATCATTGAATAATCTCAGGAAATGACAATTGCAACAAAAATAAAAGCTCCGAAAACCTTATTTAGAAATAAAATAGAAAAAATGTTAATGCTGAAGTCGGAGACATTCAAGTTAATATTAAAACATAAATTTTTGATTCTTTTCTCTTTTTTCTAAATTGCTGTATGCAAGCTGAATATGGACAAGATAGTCAATAGTCATTCCAATATCCATTGTCAAATTTACACTCTCCAGTAATCCCAAACTCCAGCCAGTTAAAGATATCAACAATGCAACTTAAAATGTCAACAAACATTAGTTGACAAAGCCTGTTTACAGAATAATTATTTTGAATAAGAAAATTTTATTAATCAAGTACGCAATATGTTTATTAATAAGTCTAAAACTCCGGTCTAATTATGTTCTGATCTCGTTTATCAGTTTACATGTAATAAGTCTAATGCCACACATTGGAGAGACTTCCCGTCATCTCTGTATTCGAGCTCGAGAGCATTTTAGACCGAAGGCTTTGACCAATATTAGTGAGCACAATAAAGGCTGTAAGAGTAAAATAGGTATATCTGATTTTAAAATTTTATTAAAAAAATTCGATAATTATTGGAAACGTATAATTTGTGAGGCGTTGTTGATAAAGTCATTGAATCTGAAGATTAATGTGCAGAATGCCGTGAATACTTGTGTTTTAAAGGTTTTTTAATAATTTTTAAATAATTTTTTCTTATATTGTATGTATTGATTGTTGTCAGTTAAATTAAATAATTAATAAGAAAATTTTTTAAATTATTAAATTAAATTCTGAATGCTAAAATTTTAAAAATAATATATTATTTTACTTATAATTTTGAAAAAGAGTGAAATGTTTTTATTAAATAAAATATTTTTTTATATAATTAATAAAATTAATAAATTTATTTAAAATCCTTAATTTATATAGTTATTATATCCTACTTGATGACAGGAAAACTTTCGAGATATATCGTGAAGAGAATGCTTGATTGGCGTTTTCTTATAATATTAAAAAAGAATATATTTATCTTCACACGCTTAATCAACGGATAATTAATATTTTTTTAAACAAACATTAACTTTAGAATTCAGACACTATTTTATCCTCATAAATAATGCCTAAACAATTTCAAAATGTCTTTGGAAAAAATCATTCATTTTTATATGTTCACAGGATGGCATATTAGAATGAGAAAAAGGTTTAAACAAAATTGTCTCAAAATACATTATAAATATTTAATCGCGATATTTTAAACAAAAATACCAATAAAATTTTATAAATTAAACATAATTTGCTGGTAAATATTTCTCGCTGTCATTTTATTTCAGGCATCATTTCCCACGGGATTAATAAAGCATGAACTGGTCTCATTATTAGATGCAAAATATTAAATCTGATCTTGATAATGCTGTTTAAGATAGAAATCTAAAATAAGTAGAAAACATTTAATAGAATTTTTTTTTCAATCTAACACAATTCAAATAATCTTCACAATTTGTTATGGAGATTTATTTTAAAATATACCAATTAAAATAATTAAAAAATGAACAAAAATGTGCAAAAATGTATTTCAAATTTTATATTTTAATAAAAATTTCATTTAAAATTTCATTTATTTTCATTTATTATTTTCATTTATTATTTCATTTATTTTCATTATTCAGTTTCTGATTTTATATCAATGTTCCTTCTGATTTACACATTTAAAAAAATTTAAAAATTTGGCGGTACACTAATTATATTTTCATATTTTTATTTTTAATTAATTACATATTGCATAGGAATTTTTATAAAAACGATTTTATTAATCGTTAAGTAAGAACGCAAGTATTTTTAGTTTTGATTTTGATTTTCAATGAAAAGGATGTGATTGTTTTTCTTGACAAATTACATTTATCTTTAATTCGATTTTTGACAAACAGACTCACATTTTATCATCCAACATCCGCAACCTTTCCCGTTTTTAGACTCCATTAAAGTTGAAAATCCCAACTCGCGTAGATATGATGAACCAAATACAAGTATGGCTTTTAAGCTCAAATTAAATTGTGGTTAGATTGAAATCCAAAACTCGGAGAGCTCTTTTTCCATAAAACTAGCTTTAATATTGAAATCGTTTGTTAACTCAATTAACTTCTCTCTTTCTTTCATACTGAAACCATTTTTCTGAATAAAATAAATGGATTTGTAACCCATTCGCTTTCAGGGGTATCCAAATCTTGAAAATATTTTTCTAAATTTTCTGATAAATTGCTGAGCGTAGCTTGAATGTTTTCTTTCATTTCCAAATTAGTTTGATACATGTTAGTTGAGGGCAAAAACTCAAAGTTTCAATTTTGAGCTTTAGAGATCCATAAATTTAATTTCTGTGCGAAGGACTTCAGTCTCATTGAGATAGTTAAAGACTTTTCCTTTCCTTGGAACCTTGTAAACTTAAATTCAGTTTAAATTGAGTTTATCGAAAATTTTATATAAAAATGATACTTTGATCTATCAATCATCATCATATAGAAATGTGAAATCATGTGGGCTTTCATAGTCGAAATAAGAAATAACTTAAGTTCACTCCCACTTAGAACCTTTCTTTTTGCCATAATTTATAAATATTTTGAAAAAAAATGATAAATAGTTCCAGAAATCACATCCTCTTCAGTAACCATCAGGTACACAACTGATTTGTCTATTACACTCATATATTAAATAAAATATCGGCTAACGGAAAGTATGATAAGTAAAAATTTATAAAACATGCAAAATACTTGTAGGATAACCTTAAATAATACCTGTTTGAAATAATATTATTACATGTTGAATTTGTATGTCTGATTATTATGCAATGTCAAAGGTACCTTAGTGTATTATTATTGCATGTGCGTATCTTGCTCAAGATATTAACAATATAATTACTTCCTTCGGAAGGATAATCAATTTTTTTATTAATAAATCTTATGTCTTCTAAGTTGGCGACCATGCCAGAGATCCGATGACAACGCCAAAAAATTTTGGTAAAAGTCCCCAGAGCTTAGTAGAATTACTTCATATAACATTCACTAGCACTGGGGCAGAAATCAATGAGTTTTTTATTGCTTTTCAGCTTTTTAACTATTTTTCAGGAACCATTAAAATGTCGAAGGATCTCCGAATTGCATGCTGGGATTGTATTGGCTCCAATATTCGAGATATAAGCCAAAAGACCTATACATATGCTGACAAGCTTATCTTTGGAAGTTTTGTCATTGAAAACTTGGTCCGAGAACAGCATATAGACTTCCTAGATGCATTCGAAGCAGCCATAAAAATATGGCAATCTAACGTAAATTATAATCAGAATTACCTTTCTTTTATGAATAATGATTCGTTAGAAAAACATGCTTTTTTTAATAAAAATGTTAATTTTAAAGAAAAATTTAAAGAAAATGTTAATTTTAATAAAAACCCTAATAATTTAAAAAAAACCTTAAAAAAAATTAATATAAGTAATGAAAATTTTATTAAAAAACAAGTTATTAAAAATAAAAACGTGAAAACCCTTGATATTAAAAACGTGAAAAATTTACAATTTTTTGAAAAGAAGCATGTTAATTATTTCTTTAATGATTTTAGAAAATTTTATAAAAATAAAAAAGCTAGAAATAAAAAACAAAAAAAATTNATATTTTTAATACATTTAGGAAAGAAGCGTCTTACATGAATAAAATAGTAATTACTAGTAGTCAATTACTAGTAAACATCTTCTTTAAAACTTTAACATCTTCTGTTGACAAAGTTGCCATGAGATGGGGATAAGGAGTTTTGCATGACTTGACAGGATTCGTTAACTTTATTTCCATCGAATTTTTCTAAGTTAGGACACAAACATGTAACCCCCCCCCCCTTTACACAAAAATTCTTATGACTCATACTTTTTTTCAAAATTTTTTTCTAAATCCTTTTTATTACACAAATTTTTTATTATATTTTCTCAAACAATTTTAGTTTCTAATTATTATTATTATTATTATTATTATTATTATTATTATTATTATTATTATTATTATTATTATTATTATTATTATTATTATTATTATTATTATTATTGATATTATTACTATTTAAATTATTATTATTATTAAACAGCCTTACTATTAATTAATATTATTTTTTAAAACAATTATTGAATGACTTTAATGTTGCATCTGAATTGCATCTATCTTTATTAAACTTGCAATTGTATTGTAACTTCCTTTGTGAATCATATATTTTCTAACCTTATTTGTGTTAGCAAGGGTCATTATATACAAATTATTAAAACAACCAATGAAAACCATACACATAAAGGGTATAAATAAAAAAAATCATATCATCATGTGCATTAAAAATGAACCGGGAAATAATTGAAATTTTAAACGGAGTGGTATCGAATGAAAAAGGAGGAGAATTAATCACAAATATTCAAATTCTCGTGGATGAAGCCTTGAAAATTTACAGAAGGATTCCCGTCAATTTTTCATGGATCCTCACAAAGAAAACCATAAATGCAAAGGAAAATGCATTTAAAGGCGTATTTTATTCCTTATTTGAAAATATGAAGTGGTCACGGGTCATCGTGGCTTTATTATACATGAAAATTATTTTACAAAGATCGGAAGAGAACTATGAAGGATACTTTCAATGGTCTGTACAGGTATATATATATATATATATATATATATATATATATATATATATATAGATATATATTAATATATATAATATATATATATATATATATAATTATATGTAATACATACTAATAATATCGGAATTAGCCATCTACTTTACGAAAATGTAGTGTCAAATGAGTTTATGAATCTTTTGGAAATTCGATTAATTGACCAGAATCATCTCTTATATTTATTTCTATATTGTTTATACATGATGTTGAAACATGCAAATACATAGGATTTTCTACATTGATTTGTTCATGTTTCTCAACCCAAATAGATTTCAATAGAGGAACAGCGGAATCACCAACAATTATGGGTTCAATAATATTAGTATAGATGAACATTTGATGATGAAGTTTAATTATTTTCGGTTTATTCATACCTACATTTAATTTTCCATCTTGACTATATGTTTCTTTTGGTAATCCTTATGTTTTTATTAGATTTTTATCAAAAATGATTTCAGTAATATCAGTATTCAAACTGAATTTGAACAAACTATTGTCTACTAATTCCAATGATTTAAATATTGATCTACAATTTTGAATTAAATATGATTGTAATTCCTCCAATTTAGAAATGTATAAATTCTCATTAAACGTATATGTATTTTCAGTTTCACCTTCAAACTCAACTTTCATTGAAATTGTTTCATATCGCGCTGCTACTTTGGTAAATCCCGGCCGTAGTACTTGGAATATATTAGTATGATTTCTATTACTCTGACTTGTTAATTCCAATCGTTTTGCCATTGCTAAACTATCAAATTTTATAGTAAAGGGATGATATTTACATTCAACTATTAAATATTGACGATCAATATATATTTTGACAATTGAATCTGATGGATTAGATATATCAATTCGATCTTCTACATTATCAATGACAAAAGAGATATTTCTTTTGTGTCTCTTTCTTTTTATATTCAATTTTAGCTTTACTATAAATTGGAAAGAGATTGTACACAAATGTAAAGTCGAGGAGAACCACTTCTCACTCACCATTTAAATAAATCGGATTTTGGAAATTGACAATAAATTTACTGGCAGTGTTTTCTGGATGTATATTCGGACAGATATTGCTCGGCAAAATAATATAAAAATTCATTTTACGAGGTCTCGAAACGATATCCATGATGGGTTTTTATATCCATGCCATTTGACATAGTATTGTTTATCCTTACCCACCATTTTAGTTTTCAATATTTTTTGAATTCTAAATACTTTTGGAGGAGTAATGACTTGTAATTCTTGTTCATAAAATTCCCCTTGTACAATGTCATTATCAGAATCTCCATCAAATCCATTTGCCACAAATCATTTATTCCATATGTTTTATATGCTCTTGTTGGAAATCTTTTCTGCATTGGTTTGTTCATAATGTACGCGAGTTGATCTGATAACCACTTCTGGGTCTCTTTTTTCGAATTCGGAACTCTTTTCTTTAATTTTTCCACTCCACCGAAACCGGCTTCGTCCTCTGGGTTCGTCCAAATCTTCTCCATTACAACAGGAAGATTTAAAATTCAAATTAAGATTTGGTAATGATTGACCCATTGTTTATGATGATCTCCCTAATAACCCTGCACCTCCTAATAAAGATAATGCTATTTGTATCAAGGCTGCAATGAAGCCTCCTTGTTGTTTATATATGATTTTACGCATACGTTTTTTATTTTTTGTATTTAATAATAATGGTTTAATAATGGTTGATAATAATGGTTTCTTGTTCCTGTTCAAAATCTTTTTATTTTATGTACTTATACGGAATTTACCTTTAACAACTTTAATTAAAATATCAAGTAAATCATCAAAAACATAAATTGGAAAAGACTGCAAAATATTCATTCTTCTCATACTTAAGTAATGCAATGAAAAACGGAAAACTACGATGAGAATTATTAAGATTAGTATGATTACTCGGTAAAATATTATTAATAAGCAATTTTTTCGATGGTGTGAAACTAGTTTTTGGTGGAATCTTAACGTTTTTAGCCAATTTTGTAGGTTTCCTTTTTGTTGTATTTACACGAGTTTTTAGTTACATGATTGATAATTTATTTTGGTTTTAACTTTGCTTAGCTCTTTCCTTGTTATCTGTTCTTTATATCTTTATATCTTTATATCTGTTCTTACTCGTAATTCATCAAGACATTGTTGTGTAAAATCTAGAAAAATATATGTGGGGATTTTGTTGCATCGGCAAATGCATTCATTAAGAAATTTCGATTGTTAGGGTATGCTTGACGTGCAAGAAAATCAATCACAGTTGCAATCTCTAGGATTCTTGAAAATAACTAAATATTGAACATTCAAATTACGAGTTCGATGAGATCCACCTTGATGAAAAAGATTTTGAGTAATAAAAATTACAGTGACACCTTTATGTCTACTAATTTTGTTAATAAATTATTAAAATCCTTTTCTTTAATTGCTTTTTGATACAAACCATCAATAATAATCACATCACCCTGTCGTAATCTAGATGACCAGTTTTCTCGAAACCTTTTATGATTGTCATTTTGATTTTACAAAACTGATCTTGTGTCATTCCGCTTTCATCATCTGCTCCCAAATGCCAATAAATTTTATTAAATTTTGACTTGAATAATTTTGATTGAAATAATTTACAAACAAACAATGTTTTCCCGCTACCACTCGGACCAACGATTTGGTATACTACTTCATTTCTTAATTCCATTTCAAATTTTATATATATATATATATATATATTTATGTGGAGATGACGATTGCGAATGTATTTATTAATAAATTTTAGTTAATTATTTCTTATATTTTCTTATTATTTCTTATATATTTATTTAAAAAATAAAACAACATAACTACATGAATTTTTATTTCAAAATCTAGAAATTACATACAAAATAGCGACACCTGTTGAAAATTTAATAGTTTTTAAATCTTCTTTTATGCTGGTCGATGTCCTTAGCATTTCGGGTGAGTTGGTTCAATGTACCCCATCCACCATTAGCTTCTATCCATGGAGTAAATTTAGACTTGATTATCTAAAAAATGAATATTATTAAAATATAAATTATAAAAGTATTACTTCTTGAGACCATTGATAATAGTGTTGTGAGTCCCATGAACTTTTTTCAATTATAATCTTCATATAAGTGAACCCTACAATTATTTGGGTCCACTTCATTTCGTCATCGAATAGACAATTAAATATTCTATTGAAGTAGAACTTCTTCGTCTCCAGACACTCCAATCCAGCATGTTTTGGTAATCAATATGATTCCCCTCGATGATTTCTTCAGTCCGATTAATTAGGTAACTGAGGCTTTCCGTAATGCCTGTATTGACGACCTCATTTAACAAGTTGTCGATAAAATTAGGTTGCGACATTTCTACAGTAATTTAAAATATTGTTTTATTTATACTACTACAGAATTGTGTGCAATATGATTCTGATTGCTTAATAGACTATAAATGTAAAATATATACGAGTTTTGATTTGATACAACATGAAAACTATATTTCTATTGCTAATTATTATAACGAGTGTGTGCTCACACAATACAACAATAACAGTGGAGTCTTTTAATAAATCAATATGTGTTTGTCCAAATACCGCGAAGTTGATGGATATTTTATATATTATTGACAAACCAAAATGGGCAAAGCGTCCAGGAAAAAGAATATCCGAAAGATTGGAGAATTTAGAAAACAGCTATGACCTATCATTTGAATATGTACAAAATATAAAATTTAAAATGATTGATCATATTAAAGTTTTCAATAACTCAATTGTTGAAAATAAAAAGAATATGAAAATTATTGATAATAAGCATGAGTATTTGTTAAGAAAGATTGAATTATTATTAAGCGAAATTCAAACAATCAAAGGATCGATAGAATATCTGAAAAACAATTCAACGTTAGCAATTTCAAACAATATTGCTGCGAATATGAGTACATCAATATTTAGATTACCATTGTTAATTTTAAATTATTTTATTGTTTAATGAATGTATTAATCTGTTTTATTATTATTATTATTATTATTATTATTATTATTATTATTGATAATAATATTTTGAATAGTAATAATATCAATAATAATAATAGTAATTATAATAATAATATTTTGAAATAATAATAATAATAATAATGAGTTAAAAGTTATTGCTGTGGCGGTTACATGTCTGTCTTCTAACTTAGAAAAATTTTGTCTTTGTTTTGACTTAGAAAATTTTTGAAAAGTATGAGTCATAAAAATTTTTGCTCCGGGGTACATGTCTTTGTTCTAACTTAGAAAAATTTTTAAAAATATATATGACTCATGCTTTTCACCTGACATGATGGGTTTGAACCGCTGTAGAACAAAGACCATGAGTCATACACACACATGATACACGTGAACCATGACTTACCCTCTACACGATGAGTCATCACTGGAAAGTGATGAGTCATAGTTCTTTGTGCCAGCGGGCTCACATCTACCTACTAACAAAAACCAATGTTTTACACTATCTAATGAATCACTAACATTTGTAGTCATTCATATTTTTCATATTGATTACATAATTTACATGTATGTAATATTTATCAATACTCAAGCCGTAGAACCTATTTTTGTTGGTTTTTATGCATGATAGTATCTACATTAAGAAAATCGTTAAAATGATTCCTAAAAGAAAATTATCAGCAACGTTATATTATGAAAAGCTCACATACAAAAGTAACATTTCTTTTATCACCTTGGTAATCCAATGAGGTTATTCATATGATAATGAGGAGAAACGAAATCATATAAAAAATGAGAGAATTTAGAAATGTCATATGCAACTTCAATATCTTAGTTGTGAGTATCTCCTTGCTAGTATTGTTTTTGATATATTACATTTTATCAATAATTTAGTATTATGCTAATTGGGTGTTAACTAGATTTTAAGTTTCAATTCAAAGAAGCAGATCTTTTGTGAATAAAAATTAGAATAAAAATAAAATTTGATTGCTTTCTCTACTTAAATTTTATGCATTTTATTGTAATTTTCTTTTAATCATTTTTCTTAAATTTTCAAAATTCTTTTCAATGTGGTGTTTTATTCTTTAAAAGTGGCTGAGTTGGCAACAATTATTCATTGAAAACTTACATTTTTTGTAAATTTGGACTATACATTTTACTTAATCAGACAAAGTTTTCATAACTATTAATTGCAATTTAGTTAAAAATATTTATCATTTTTAACACAAATAAAAATATTTATTTATTTAAAAAACATTTGATAAATTACACTGAAGAAATAACATTTGTATTATTTTCACAAAATTTTTAGTTGGTTAATCTGTTATTGTGTAGAGGATTTAATTTATGAATTAATTACTTAATGAATATATTTATTTTAGTAATTAGTTATTGATATTTGGTTTTCAGTACCTGGTTGTTGTATCAGCTAGCAGGAATCAATATTAAAGATAGTGTTCATATGCATTACGAAAGAGTACAAGGATCGGGTTTGAAATATTTGGAAGATGGTATGGTTCGCAGTAATCCACCAAAGATTTCATGCTCTTATCGATGTCGATCCTGCCAAAACTACAAGAAAAAGGTTACATTAATTTTAAATTATTTTAATTTACTTAATTTAAAATTATTACTTTACTTTGACCTGAAAATATTTTAGCCATAAATACCTCTTGACTATAGTGCTTCACATTAACATAGGGTGCATTATATAGCCTTGCTGCAGTGTCCGGATAACCTTTTTGCTTCACATTAAAATTGCTTCAAATTGACACAAGGGGGGGGGGGAGTGGTGTAGGGTGCAGAGGGCTGATATCTAACTACTCTCAGCCAGTAACAATCATTACAAGATCCAACTTAAGACACCAGTAAAAATATTATTAAAATAATGGATAATTTAATGTTTCAGATGAAATTTATAATTCATGCTTCATTTATGTCTTTATTCCATTAATTATATCACAAAATGATTAATTTGTTATAATATATTTTTGATTTGCTTGAGTGGTTGCTAGATTTTATGAGAATTCTACTTTTGTCATTAAGAGTAAATCTGACAATCACATTATACATATCTATACTTATATATTTTTATCATATTTATTTATAATATTCATTATCAACGGTGACAAAGGTGAATTATAGAGGAATAAATATCCTATTCAAATTGTAATAATATTCTTTCAAATAGGTATTTTAAAATATTTTCTTTTCGTATGTTCGATACAATTAAACTGATCTAACATATTAATATTTTCTATTACACTTGAAGAAATTTCATTTCAATTATTTTGCATTTATTTTGTTGATTTAAAATTTTTATTTTTAATAAAACATTTCCCAATATTTCTATAGAGCTCCCATTTGGGTATTTAGTGTTTTCAAATTTTACATTTTCAAGCGCGTTAAATACATTTTTACAAATAACACTTATTTAGCTCCTACGCCCAAAAGGTAAACAAATTTATTAATATTAATCAAGATATTAATACTGGGTCTACCCCCATTTTATTGTAAGTAGTAGTATGTGTCCCCTCCAGGACAATAAACCCAAATATCATCAGAAAATTGAAATAAGAATCAAATATTAATAGAAATAACTAGAAAAACTAGAACATTCTATAAAAATAGCGAAATCAATCACGGCAACCAAGTAGCCATTTGAAATTAACTAAAAAATAAAGTTTTAAGAATTAAATTAACAAAGAACTTAAATGAAATAACAACAATAATCAAAAGAAATAAGAAATATTTGATAAAATCATTAAAATACCATTGAATATTCTAGAAAACTTCCATATCCATCATAGTGGCGAAATTAATTAAAATTAAATAAAATATAAAAATTAGAAAATAAAATAAATAATAAATTATGAAAAATCAAAATTGATAAAACTTGAAATTCAAAATTAAGAAGAATTAAAATAGCTCAAATATGTTTTATTGAATATATATATATATATATATCTTTTCGAAATTTATAACCAAAAATTTCGAAAAGATTTCAACTCGTGGAATTTTAGTTAAATCTTTGAATAAACCTTAAAATTTACAGTGGCATATTCTTTGATTGTATTCTTTGAATGTATTACGTGATGATTCAATTAAAGTTTAATTATTAAACGATTTGAGTTATAGATTTTTATTTAAATTTTTTTTCCAAATACTTAATTACTTTTACAAATAACATCGTATGTTCTTTTCGACCCACAGCCACACCACACCATTGTCGATAACAAAGGGATAAGCAGTTCTACTGCCCGTTTACCGCAGAACTTATTGTTCCCAGTGTGAATGTTGGCAAGTGGAGGGTGTAATGCCCTAACATCCCATGCTGCGATAGCTAAAACCAGTAACCGCGGAACGTCAAACAGCAAGGTCGGAATTACTTCGAGCTTTTTAATTCAGTCGTGATTCTAAACATCTTGTCACATAATAGTAAGGGCTCGTCACACAAGCGTCCAGTGGACCGTGTGGGCGAGCAACTTTCCATTATATCGTAATAATAATTGACGCACAGATCATGCAGACAACAACAAAAAAAATCAACATCAACGTGCCGTTTAAGGCTTAAGGGGAGAGATTCTCACCCTTAGAAATCTAAAGCTTTTAATTTTCAATCTCTAAACGATGAGCCAAGACTCAATCGTTAGTACAGTGGCATTCATAATTGGGGTTAAAGTCATCTGCTTCGCTTCATCAATTGACGAAGTCTTATAGGAGAAGACACAGGATTTCACGGATTCTTCAAACTCAGGTATCCATAAGGCAGAAAATAAACTTTGAACCAGTAAAATAAGGGTAAATCCCTATTCATAGTTTTAACACCTACCATTGAAGCTCAGAAATAACTTCAGTCAGTAAAAGCAGAGCGAATTATTGTTCAGAGTTGGAAATAAACTTTTACTAGATTCATCGCAAAGGTGCATTCAATTTACCAAAACAGATAATGAGTCAGATCCCTACCCAAAAGTTCAAACCCCAAAATGATAATGTGATTATTACAAAACGTAAGTACTCTTTCAAAAGTAAAAGGTAAGAGCATGTTAATATCATCAACTAGTTGGATGATCCGCCAATTCATCAAGGAAAAATTGAAGAGATGATTTTGTAATTATACTCTACCCTCACCAGTAAGGACAGCTTAGAACCAGTGCATGATCGCACAAGGACTCAAATAAACTGTGACTCACGGTAAGAATCTTGCTCATGAAAATAAAGTTTGCTCAAAAATTAATGTATAACTAACCGCCCACAGGAACAGATTTTTGATGTAATTACAAAGTAGATGGCGATTTCTCACCGTACTCACATCCGTCAGCGCGTTAGCTAGCGCCAGAGAAGAAACAACACTGGGGGTAGTAATACACCAAACACCACTGAGAACCGTTTCCTATAATATAAGAAAAAGTCAATAATCTTACATTATAGAAACATACTTACTTTGATTTCATGTTGATGTTCTCATTTATAGTGCAGTGAGATACATCTTATACTATAGAAATCTGAAAATTGGAAGAAAAATTAAAAACTGCACCCAAGCACAAGCACAACACATACTAAAAAACACATACAAACTTTTGAATCATAGAAATGCACCGCTGAGATACGTTTCTATAATAACTTTATTTTAGACAATTTTTAAAAAAAAGATCTCTGAAAATTTTTTAAAATATATTTTTAATGAAAATATCAGAGCAGATGAATTTGGTTCAATGTCTTTTCAATCCAGATTTGATTTCCTGAAAGAAACCCTTCATATTGAGCTCAGAAAAAAAAATTACAAAATTAAAAAAATCATTATATTCATATTCGGCGATTTTTCCCAATATTTGAGAAAAATACATATTTTTAGTGATTGATTTATTATTTAATTATAATTAAAAATATATCTGACGCACATTTTTCAAAATAATTCCAAAATACTTCAAAATGTCACAAAATTCCTAAAAACCCTGAAAATTAATTAAAAATAATTTATAATTTTACTGTTGATTAAAAGTAAAATTTAAGAACTTGAATAATGATCTCATATTTATATTGATCAAAATTCAAGCCTTAAAATTTAATTAAAATTAAACATCTTACATGAAAGCCATTTCTAAAATGGCTGAAATAAATTTTCAAAATACATTCATGATAAGCAATTCAGTAAATGATTTATGATAAATTGGTAAATAAATTGGTGAATGAGCAATTGCTTTACACGCCAACACCTCTATAGAGAATGTATCTTTGTGGTGTTTGGTGTATCCAGTTGATATCTAATAACCCAGACAAGCACAACCCCACACTCCCACACGATTACCATCGGATAGACACACAACTGTCCACGACGGTATAAAAGACGACTTTTTGGGAAGCTCAACAATCTTTCTTTCTACAATACCGAAGGAAAATACTAATTGATTAGGGGAGTTAAATCATGCTGGAGACTTCCACCGACCTGCTGGAATATTTTGTTTATTAAAATTCTTATAACCATTATGTTTTGTATACCAATCGCGAGGTTACTCCAGTGCCCAGGAAACAGAAACCACGAGCTTTCTTTTGTATAAACTGCGGGGAAAATAACTCAGAAAGGATTAGGTTATTCCGATAATATTCCGACCCGTCATTGAGAGGGACGTAAGATTACGCTCTCATACCCGTGACATGAATTGCCTATTCCTGAACCGGTGCATTTACGATATAAATTTTTTTGTAAATGATTTCCTGGCGCCAGCGGTTATTAATATCGATTGAGTCGTATAGAATGAACTCTAATAAAAGTTGGAGTAAGAACATATTATGAATTTAAATAACTTTCACGAAAAAGATATTTTTTTGGTGTGATAATTTCTGGCTTATTGAAATTTTGGCCGTTGTGGAACAAATATGTATAAACATATAATTATCAAACCACTTTTCTATAAAATTGTGAGGAATATGATTGGTTTGATCTGTGAAACCGATACGTATAGGTATACAAAAAAATCGACCAAGCAGAAAATTCTTCAAAAATTCTAGACCTAAAATAACCCTTCTTTATAGTGTGATTTTGAAAAAACCCCTGTGTAAAAAATTTATAATTTTACTAATTATTATCTAGTTATTGGAAAATCTTATAAGTATTTGAGTTCAGTCAATCAGTGATCTTTATTAATTTTTCATCTAATGCGTGTCATTTTCTTAACAATTAACTTCAATGTAATATATTTTCTTTTAAAGATCAATCAATTTATTTAATATCTATCAGTACCCAGATATTAGTTTCCATTCTGTAATAGTTTTTGATCATTTTAATAATTTAATAATTTTAATAATAATAATGAGAATATCAAGCTCGAAATAATAAAAGAATTCGGAAATGTCATATGCATATTATGCAACCTTGAGATTTTAGTGGATAGTTGATTGTCAGCTGTTATTGTTGTTGATTATTTAGCAGTTTAGTTGTCGACGAAGAATCGAATGAAAAATAAAGAAATTGAAGTTTTTTATTAATAAAGTTTATTATTGATTTTGTTATTTAATTGATGTTAGTTTCATGTGTTATTTCTAAGTGGTTAGTAACTAGTTGTTGGTACTTAATTGTACTTAGATGTTAGTACTTGGTTATTGGTAGCTGCTAATGATAATACAATGCACAATAATGTTGATTGTCCATTCTGGATTTGACCCTTGATGCTTCATGTCAATTATTATTCCTTCTGATATCTTGCTTGCCAAAAGATGATTTTTTTTTTCAAATCGAAATGAGCAATAGAATAAATTTTTAATAAATTAATTTGAAATTGTGTTTTAATATTTCTTGTATATTTGTGTAAAAATAATTATTTTGAATAAATTTGAGTTCGTAAAGAGGAAAGCTAATATTGTAATATCCTAAAATGAAAAATTTGAAATCGCGATTGGAACTTCCTAAAAAATAAAATTATCCAAAATGAAGTTTAATGTCCAAAATCGTCTATCAACCCTGAAGAAAAACTGGTAATTTTGTTTTTAATTATGACAAAGTTTAAATTAATAATTATTAAGAAAAAAATAATTGTCACTGTTTCTTTTTGACGTAATGAATAATTCATCTCCCTCGGTTGGAATCACCACAGCACGAAATGCAGGAGCTGTTTATTAATTAATTTGTATTGTTACAGCAGTCTGTGACTCGTTTAAAATATTTTATAATTTGTAGAATTTTTTTAAGTTTTCAATAAACTGGTATTAATATTTTATCGAAGATTAATTTATTATTTAAAATTTTCTATATTTCAAATTGCACACAATTAATTATGTTTATTTGAGTTTATTAAAACATTCTTTTTTGAAAAACTTTATTGTTTTGAAGGCATAAAAATTTAAACTTATTAATAATTTATTTCACTGAAATTTTATTAGTTTAATATATTTGAAAGATTAATTATATTTATTCAAGTTTTAATATATTATCTCAAATTTAAACTCAATTAAGATTAGATTACCTAAAAACCCAAAGCTTAGAAGACTTAGCAAATTCAGCTTATGAAGTTTACAAATCCATAATAAAGTTGAATAAACAGTCTTGAAGCGCTTTTATTAAAATTTTATATTTATAACAGATTTGTAAAACATGAATTCCTTAATTTATTATTAATTGTTGATACTTTCAGATGCTTGAATTCAAATTAAGATTAATTATTTCCTGAAATTTATCAGTAAACTCGTTATTACAGGTGACCCTCCTATAACCCGGTTTCAAAATTGAAGTTATTTCTATGTACCTTAAAAATATGTGTATAAATTTTAATTTTTGGAACCTAACTCCCTATTTTTTATTGGCCCTGGGTCCCATAGAACACGGTTTCACACAACACGTCGTATATCTCAAGTTGAATGTCTACTTATTAGTTGATTATTTACACTAATTCCAGAAAAAGTCATTAAATATGGTGGTTATCGTGAAGAAAATCTTCTAAGCTAGGATTCATTTACTTCTCCCTTTGACAATTGTAGCTCATACCGTCCTATTTTCTCCTTTCGTAATCACGTATGTTGGATGGGAGGACAGTCCTATCAACATATTCAATCTCAATGAGTAGGTAGTTAGGAGCCCGCTGGAACAATTACCCCCCCCCCCCGGGGGGGGGGGGTAAAATTGTTCCACGATTTTATTACGCAATTGTTCCACACTATAGTCTCGACGGTCCTGGGATTTTCAATACAAAAAAAATTTTTTCAATACAAAACGATGGTCCTGGGATTTTCAATACAAAAAATTTTTTTTCAATACAAAAACGATGGTCCTGGGATTTTCAATACAAAAAAAAATTTTTCAATACAAAAACGATGGTCCTGGGATTTTCAATACAAAAAAATTTTTTCAATACAAAAATCCGACTACCACTAAAAAAGCATGGAATTTTCACACTATAGTGAGGGGGTCTCGATGATCCTGGGATTTTCAATACAAATAAAATTTTTTCAATACAAAAATCCGACTACCACTAAAAAAGCATGGAATTTTCAGACTATAGTGAGGGGGTCTCGATGGTCCTGGGATTTTCAATACAAAAAGGTGGTCTACACTAAAAAACAGTGGCAATTTAAGGTCTCAGGATATTTTCTATACAAAAATCCGACTATCAATAAAAAAGCATGGTAATTTAAGGTCTCAGGATATTTTCAATACAAAAATCCGATTATCACTAAAAAAGCATGGATTATTCAGACTATAGTGAAGGGGTCTCCTTGGTCCTGAGAATTTCAATAGAAAAAGGCGGTCTTCAATAAAAAAGCATGGTAATTTAAGGTCTCAGGATATTTTCAATACAAAAATCCGACTATCAATAAAAAAGCATGGATTTTTCGAATTAAATTAAGGTGGGTCTCCTTGGTCCTGAGAATTTCAATACAAAAAGGTGGTCTCAATAAAAAAAGCATGGTAATTTAAGGTCTCAGGATATTTTCAATACAAAAAGCTGGTCTACACTAAAAAACAGTGGTAATTTAAGGTCTCAGGATATTTTCAATACAAAAATCCGATCATCACTGAAAAAGCATGGAATTTTCAAAGTAAATTAAGGTGGGTCTCCTTGGTCCTGAGAAAAAGGTGGTCTACACTAAAAAAACGTGGTAAATTTTTCAATTAAAGTAAATTATGGTCAAAATTTTTGAATTACAATAAATAATGGTTCTAAAAAATTAAATTACAGTAAATAATGGTCCAAATTTTTCAATTACAGTAAATAATGGTCCTAAAAAAATTAAATTAAAGTAAATAATGGTCCAAATTTTTAAATTAAAGTAAATTTAGGTTCTTAAAAATTAAATTACAGTAAATAATGATTCAAATTTTTAAATTAAAGTAATGAATGGGCTCAAATAACTAAATTAAGGTTCTAAAAAATTAAATTAAAGTAAATAATGGTCCAAATTTTTAAATTAAAGTAAATTTAGGTTCTAAAAAATTAAATTAAAGTAAATTATGGTTCTAAAAATTGAATTACAGTAAATTATGGTTCAAATTTTTGAACTAAAGTAAATTTAGGTTCTAAAATATTAAATTAAAGTAAATAACGGTCCAAATTTTAAAATTAAGTAATCAATGGTAAAAAATTTTAAATAAGTAAATTAAAGTAATAATTTTTAAATAAGTAAATTAAAGTAATGTAATAAGTAAATTAAAGTAAGATTTTATAATTTAATTACAAAATAATAGAAGGTGTTTGAGAATTGAAATTTTTTAATGAAAATTTTTATGAAATAATTTTTTAAGTTAATTTTTAATGGAAATTTTTATGAAATATTTTTCAATCATAATTTTTAATGGAAATTTTTATGGAATAATTTTTTAAGTTAATTTTTAATGGAGATTTTTATGAAATATTTTTCAATGCTAATTTTTAATGGAAATTTTTAAGATAATTTTTAATGGAAATTTTTATGAAATATTTTTCAAAGACAAATTTTAATAATAATTCAAAAACAAACCAACTACCAAGTACCAACATGTATTTACAACCAGATACCTACAACTAGTTACTAACAACCAGTTATCTGATACCAGATACCTACAACTAGTTACTAACAACATGTTACCTGATACCAAGTACTTACAACTAGTTACTTACAACCAGTTACCAGATACCAAGTACCTACAACTAGTTACTAACAACTAGTTACCTGATACTAAGTACCTACAACCACCTACCAAGTACACACAACCAAGTACTAAGCATTAATTACCAACTACTAAGTACCTACCAGATACCTACAACTACCTAACAAGTACATACAACCAAAACAACCAACCAACTAGGTACCAAGTACTAACAACTAGCTACCACCTACCAACTACTCACAACCGACAACAACCAGCTACTAAGCATTACCAACCACCTACAACCTACAACTAGTTACTAACAACTAGTTACCTGATACCTACAACTAGATACTAACAACCAAAAACAAGCAACCAACTAGGTATCAAGTACTAACAATCAAAACATGCAACCAACTAGGTACCAGATACTAACAATCAACTAACAACCAGGTACTAAGCATTATTAACCAACTACCAAGTACCTACAACTAGATACTAACAACCAAAAAAAACCAACCAACCAGTTACATGATACCAAGTACTTACAACTAGTTACTAACAACCAGATACCTACAACTAGTTACTAACAACATGTTACCTGATAACAAGTACCTACAACTAGATACTAACAACCAGTTACTTGCTACCAAGTTCCAACAACAACCAGATACCTACAACTAGATACTAACAACCAGTTACCAGATACCTAGTACTTACAACTAGATACCACGTACTAACTAACTCTCAAACAACCAGATACTTACAACCAATTACCTGCTACCTAGTACTTACAACTAGATACCACGTACTAACTAACTCTCAAACAACCAGATACTTACAACCAGCTACCAACTACCAAGTACTTACAACTAGTTAATAACAACCAGATACCTACAACTAGATACTAACAACTAGTTACCTGATAGCAACCAACTAGGTACCAGATACCAAGTACTAACAACCGACAACAACCAGATACCAAGTTCTCACAACCGTCAACAACTAGGTACTAAGCATTATTAACCAACTACTAAGTACCTACAACTAGTTACTAACAACCAGTTACCTGATACTAAGTACCTACAACCACCTACCCATTAACTAGCTACAACCAGCTAACAACTAACTAAGTACCTACCAAGTACTAACAACCACCATCAACCAGGTACTAAGCATTATCAACCAAGTACCTACAACCAACAACAACTAGCTACCACCTACTAAGTACTTACAACCAAGTATAAGATACCTAGTACTGTCAACCAGCTAACAACTAGATACCAAGTACTAAGCACTGTCAACTAGATACCAAACACTTACAACTAGATGACCACATGAAATTATTAGTTAAATATGAAAATAAGGGTTATATTTAGTTGTTAAGTAAATTATGGTGTAAAATTTAGTAATAAAGAATAATTAGGTAAATTAAGGATAAATTAAGGAAAATTAAGGTTCAAAATTTAAAATTAAGTAACCAATGGTTCAAATTTTAAATTAAAGCTAAAGGAGTAAATTAAAGTAATAATTTTTAAATAAGTAATGTAATAAGTAAATTAAACTAAGATTTTTAAATTTATTATCAAAAGATTGAATAACCACCAACTTTTTTGAGAAATGTAATTTATAATGAAAATTTAAATGGAAATTTTAATGGAATAATAATAATAATAATAATAATAATAATAATAATAATAATAATAATAAAAATAATAATAATAATTTAACAGTTACCAACAATCGGTTACTAAATATTTTTAACTAGATGCTAACAAATAAATACCAAACACTTTCAACATGATTCCACGTACTAACTAACTAACTCTCAAACAACCACATACTTACAACTAACTACTTACAATCAACTAAATATTCTTTATTGTATTTTATGAATTGTATTTTTTATACAGCTTCTATAATAATTTTAATTACAATCAGTAGAAAAACCTTTTCAAAATGTCGAAATTTAACAAAAATGTTGATTTTCATCAAAAAACCACAACTCAATCACTTTAAAACACCACGTGAAATTCAAAATAATTTAAATTACAATGAAAGACTAATGAATTCTAATTTACAAAACATTCTTCTTTTAATTGATAACTACTGACTTATTATTGCAAAGTAAAAATCACATTCAATAAATACTTATTATTGATCAGTTTTATTATATATACTCTGAGTTTATCCGACAGGATGTTTTGACCCCCTAAGGGTACTGGTCGTAAGGGTACAGGTCGTAAGGGTACTGGTCGTAAGGGTACTGGTAGTAAGGTTATTAGTGGTAAAGGTACTAGTCGTAAGGGTATTGGTAACACTCAACCACCACCTACCCATTAACTAGCTACAACCAGCTAACAACTAGATACCAAGTACTTACAACCGACAACAACTAGGTACTAAGCATTATCAACCTACAACTATATAACAACAATCAGTAAACAACACTGTACCAACTACCAAATATAAGATACCAACAATATAGTATCATCAACCAGTAACTTACGAACATGTACTAACAACCAACAACTATGTACTAACAAATTGATCTTTAAAAGAAAATACTCTTCCCTTGCAATATGGATCACACTCAATCCCACCTACAAATTAATTAACTACCATGTACTAACCACTAGGTTTCAAACAACAAAATACTAAACAATTACAACCATGTACCAACAACCACCATCAAAACCCATCGAGAAATTAACAAATATCAACCAACAACTATGTACTAACAAATTGATCTTTAAAAGAAAAATACTCATCACTTGAAAAATTGGATGAAAAATTAATTGAACTCAAAGCACTTTTAAGATATTTGAACTCAAGGCATAAATAACTTGATAAAAATTGATTAAATAATTGTAAAAATTTAAATTATTCAAAATAAATATCATAAAAATTTAATTAATGGACAAGAAAAAATTCTAATCATTAATCATCCAGTAAATAAAAAAAATACTGATCATTCAAGTTGAATCAACTAAGATAATAAATTAATAAGATAAGATCTAATAAATAATTGATTTAGATTGAATAAATTAATTTAAATAAAATTAATTTTAATTATTTTTTTTTTAAAATTAATATATGTACTCAAAACGATTGACTGAATGCTCAAAATATTCAAAGAATTCAGTAGAAATTCATTACAATTATCAATGTCATCAATCTACAATAAAAATAATTATCATTAAATTCCAAAAGAGACTATATAACTAATGATAACATCTAATAAACCAGTAAATTCATTTAAATGGCAATAATTGGTATATCCAAGTGAATTCTCCAATAAAATCATCTAAAAAGAATCATTTTCCCCTAAATATATCAATATTTAAAGATTGGTATTTTAATGATAAATACTTGTTAAAGATCGTATATTCACCTCAAACTAAAAAGATTCCTTAAAATCCCCTTTAAATGACTATATTTCTACCCTTAATCCATATTATTACAAATATTTCACTAAAATCATCTAAAAAGCATTAAATTTCCCTGAAATATCTCTATCTTTAAAGATTAGTATTTTATCCATAAATATCCTTAAAAGGTTATATATTCACCTCAAACTAAAAAGATTCCTTAAAATCCCTTAAATGACTATAATTCTAACTTTAATTCATATTATCACGAATATTTCCCTATAAAACATGTAAAATAATTTGGTCATTAACCCTAAATAATTTATAAAATCTAATGATAAAACCGGTTATAATTAAATTTTTGTAAATCACTGTATTCGAAATTTAAAATAAATATAACTGACTAAGTCCCATTGAAAGATTAAATTTATTCATTCAATTAAATAAATTTCTTCAAATGGTCAACTTTTGTCGTTGTCCACCTGAATAAAGATAAAAATAATTTAAAGTTGATATCAATCCCAATTATCTGTAAAGATTTCATTGTCAAAACCAAGTAAATCGATCATTATCCCTACTTAATAAAACATTGTTCTAAATTAATTTACAATGGATTAATCACAACCTAATAAAAAGATATAATTATTATTGATTCATAACTGACTAATTGCAATTTCCCTTAAAACATTGATATTTTACCAACATCACCCTTAAAATAATCATATATTCTCATCTTAACCGATCTCACATTAAATCTAACCGACTATGTCTTCCTTAAAAGATTATATTTTCCCATCTTAACCGATCTCTTATTAAAGTCAATCGACTATATCTCCCTTACAATGATATATTCCCATCTTAACCCATCCTTCATTAAATTTAACCGACTATATCCCCCATAAAAACATATATTCCCATCTCTCATTAAATCTAATCGATAATATCCCATCTTATCCGATCTCAGCTAATATTTCTACCCTTTTAAACATCTATCCGATTATATCCCTTAATTCCCCTAAAGATTCCACCCACTTGAGCCCTTTAATATATATCAATCCTCTTAATATCCTTAGAGAACTTCAAAAAGTATGAATTTTCATAAACTGTTATAGACACCAGGCATTCTTCATTTGAAATAATTTAGAAGCTAAATAATAAGAGCCCACTAACCAATCAAAATCAAGGAAGGGTAGGAAAAAATATATTACGTTGCGGTATTTTAAAATTTAAATATATTTTAAAAACACATTTTGATGCTAAAGTCGACTTATGTAACACACATAATAAACTGATTATTTCCTACAAATATTTCACCCATCAAATACCTAACTGAAGATGATATATATTGATTGACCATAATTCTTCAGCTATTCAGCCAATCATTTTCAAGCACTGTCAGCAAACTAAATTTCTGTATATCCAACAATAATTATCAAGTAAATTTAAAGTCCTTGATAAAGGTAACTGGTTTCTTAGCTTATGTTTTTTAAAGTGCATAAATGTGTAAATATTCTTAGAAAATTATTGAAAAATTATTTAGTCAAATATATTACAAAGTTATCATCAAAAATTTATTCTATCACTTAATTATTAACTTAATTGTCAATGAAATTAATTTTTATTTAAAAACTATTCAATAAAATACAACTAATTATCAAGAAGTTAATTAAATTTAATTAAATTTATCACCATTAAAACTTTTAATCAGTCAACATGAAATTCTTAGAAAAATATTCAATATCCTCATCAAAATTTATCCTATCACTTGATTATTGTANTGAATAATTAATGGAAAATCGGGGGGATATTAGTCATTAACTAATGAAAATCGGGGGGATTAAAGTGATTAATTAATGGAAAATAGAGAATCGGGGGAATATAAGTGAGGAGGATAATTTAAACTATTTTATTACATAACAAGCCGCGACTATTTTATTACATAACAAGCTGTGAATGATATTTTACCAATATTTTACCAAATTTTTAAAGTATGTAATTTTAATTGTATTTTTAAATTGTATATATTTTCAATATCATTATATTGTTTTTTATTCCAATAATAAGTATAAAAAGTCTATAATGATTAATAAATTAATATATTTTTAACATTTATCTGAGAATTTAAAAAACTTTACTTAAAATTTAGTGAAATATTTAATTTTGATTGTATTTTATAAGACATATATTTGAGTATTAACTTATTTTGATTGAAGTTTCATATTTAATATTATGATGATTGTTTTCGAAATATTTAGTGTAAAATAGTAAATTTAATAATAAATAGAATACAATATTAAAGGACTTTTTTAAAAAAAGTAACTTTTAATATCTAATCAATAAGTTTAAAAAGTCTATAACTGCTAATACACTAATTTCTTATTTACATTTACTTATAAAATTTATATTTTTAAATTTAGTGTAAAGTATTTAATTTTAATTGTATTTTATAAAAGTCATCTATTTGAATATTTAACTTATATTTATCTTATTTATCTTATTTTTATTAAAAAGGGTAATATAATTAATAATATGATAATTGTTTTTGAAATATTTAACGTAAAATAGTAAATTTTAAAATAAATAGCTATTATTACAATATTTAAGGACTTATACAACAAAATCTTTTTATTTCTAATGTATTATTCCATCAATAAGTTTAAAAGTATATAACTGGTAAAAAAAAAATTAATTTCTTATTTACAATATTTGAGAATTTGAAAAACTTATAAAATTTTTATTGTATTTTATAAGACTCATGTTTGAATATTAACTTATTTTGAATAAAATGGATAATATATATTATTATCTTTTATGATAATTGATTTTGAAATACATAATGTAAATTAAAACATTTTAGTAATAATTTGCTATTATTTTAGAATTTATTTTAGTCAAAAATTAAAAAAAAAATGACCTATTCCATATTTCTTAATCAAATACCATTCACAGCTTGTTATGTAATAAAATAGTCGCGGGTTGTTATGTAATAAAATAATTTAAATTACATATCCTTCTCACTTATATTCCCCCAATTCCAATATTCCACTAATTATTATCACTAATATCCCCCGATTTCCACTATTTAATCATTTGTATCCCCCCGATTTTTCCATTAATTATAACCCCACCCCGATATTTAATCAATTATATTCCATCGATTTTGATTAATTATTCCCCATAAATATTTCTTTTAAGATTTTTTTTTATTAAATTTATGAAATAATTTTAAATAAATTCAATTAATATATTTCCATTCTTATCAATCTTCTTCTTATCTATGCCCATTCAATGATCCATTAATGAATTATTCTACCAATTATTTTCACCCATTTGAATCGAGTAATGAATAATTTCCTCACTTTAATGAAGATTCTTACCACCTTCATTGGTAATTTTATCAAAATTTAAAAAATATTTGTCTTTTTCATTGCTTACCACTTTAGAATTTTTATCAAAATTTATGATAATTTTACTGATTCAATGATAAATTTGAATGAATTAATTAATATATACTCTGAGTTTATCCGACAAAATATTCTGTCCCCCTATGGGTATTGCTCACAAGGGTACTACTCACATTCAACATGTCGTAAGGGTACTGGTCGTAAGAGTATTTAATCCTTTTATTTGTTTGGCATTCATTGATAATTTTTAGAGTTGATGGTTTTATTTAAGTAAATTTCTATCATTTTTGTGAATTTTCTATCATTTTTGTGAATTTCTATTATTTTCATGAATTTCCGTAATTTTTTGTGAATATCTGTAATTTAATGCTAATTCTAAGGTAAATTTAATTAATTTCTTGATAATTGAATGTATTTTTATTGACTTGTTTTTTTTTAATTTTAAATAAAAATTTATTTTTAATGAGGTTAATAATTAGAGTTTTTACAATAATCAAGTGATAGGATAAATTTTGATGAGGATATTGAATATTTTTCTAAGAATTTCATGTTGACTGATTAAAAGTTTTAATGGTGATAAATTTAATTAAATTTAATTAACTTCTTGATAATTAGTTGTATTTTATTGAATAGTTTTTAAATAAAAATTAATTTCATTGACAATTAAGTTAATAATTAAGTGATAGAATAAATTTTTGATGATAACTTTGTAATATATTTGACTAAATAATTTTTCAATAATTTTCTAAGAATATTTACACATTGATGATCTTTAAAAAACATAAGCTAAGAAACCAGTTAACATTAAATTTACTTGATAATTATTGTTGGATATACAGAAATTTAGTTTGCTGATAGTGCTTGAAAATGATCAATCAATATATATCATCTCCAGTTAGGTATTTGATGGGTGAAATATTTGTAGGAAATAATCAGTTTATTATGTCTGTTACATAAGTCGACTTTAGCGTCAAAATGTGTTTTTAAAATAAATTTAAATTTTAAAATACCGCAACGTAATATATTTTTTCCCTGCCCTTCCATGATTTTGATTGGTTAGTGGGCTCTTATTATTTAGCTTCTAAATTATTTCAATGGAAGAATATTTGGTGTCTTTAACAATTAAGTCATATTTTTTGAAGTTCTCTAAGGATTTTAAGACTGAATTGAATTAAAGGAGGATTCAAGTGGGTAGAATTGAAGGATATAATTGGTTAGATATTTAAAGAGGTAGAAATAATTGGTGGGAGATCGATTAAGATGGGATATTGTCGGTTAGATTTAATGAGAGATCGGTTAAGATGTGATATTGTCGGTTAAATTTAATGAGATCGGATAAGGTGGGAATATATCATTGTAAGGGAGATATAGTCGATTGAATTTAATGAAGGATGGGTTAAGATGGGAATATATGATTTTCTAAGGATGATGTTGGTAAAATATCAATGTTTTAAGGGAAATGTCAATACATTAGTCAGTTATGAATCAATATTAATGTGAAATTATATCGTTTTATTAGGTTGTGATTAATGCACAGTAAATTTATTTAGAACAATATTTTATTAAGTAGGGATAATGATCGATTTACTTGGTTTTGACAATGAAATCTTTACAGATAATTGGGATTGTTATCAACTTTAAATTATTTTTATCTTTATTTAGGCGGAGAATGACAAAAGTTTAGAAATATGGACTTAAAACATCGACAACAACTAAATAAAATTGATCTTTATTGGAAGAAATATATCGATTGATTTTAATTAGTAATTAAATCGGTTGAATATCGGTAAAAATGATCATTTGAAGAAATATATTTTATTGAATGGATAAATTTAATCTTTCAATGGGACCTAGTCAGTTATATTTATTTTAAATTTCGAGTAGTAATTTACAAATATTTACAGTGATTAACAAAATTTAATTATAACCGGTTTTATCATTAGATTTTATAAATTATTTAGGGTTAATGATTTTACATGTTTTATAGGGAAATATTCGTGATAATAGGAATTAAAGTTAGAATTATAGTCATTTAAATGATTTTAAGGAATCTTATTAGTCTGAGGGGAATATATGATCTTTTAAGGGTACTTATCATTAAAATATCAATCTTTAAGGATAGAGTTATTTCAATGAAATTTGATGCTTTTTAGATGATATTTGTAATAATACGAATTAAGGGTTGAAATATAGTCATTTAAGGGATTTTAAGGAATCTTGTTAGTTTGAGGTGAATATATGATCTTTAACAAGTACTTATCGATAAGATACTAATCTTTAAACATAGAGATATTTCAGGGAAATTTAATGCTTTTTAGATGATTTTAGTGAAATATTTGTATTAATATGGATTAAGGGTAGAAATATAGTCATTTAAGGGATTTTAAGGAATCTTATTAGTTTGAGGTGAATATATGATCTTTAACAAGTACTTATCATTAAAATACCAATCTTTAAATATTGATATATTTTGGGGGGAAATGATTCTTTTTAGATGATTTTATTGGAGAATTCACTTGGATATACCAATTATTGTCATTTAAATGAATTTACTGGTTTGTTAGATGTTATCATTAGCTATCTAGTTACTTTTGGAATTTAATGATAATTATTTTTATTGTAGATTGACGACATTGATAATTGTAATGAATTCATACTGATTTTTGAATATATTGAGCAATCAGTCAATCAATTTGAGTACATGTATTACTTTTAAAAAAAATAATTAAAATTAATTTTATTTAAATTAATTTATTCAATCTAAATCAATTATTTACTAGATCTTATTTCAAAATTTTTATTAATTTATTATCTTAGTTGATTCAACTTGAATGATCAGTATTTTTTTTATTTACTGGATGATTAATGATTAGAATTCTTTCTTGTCCATTAATTACATTTTTATAATAATTATTTGGTATATTTTGAATAATTTAAATTTTTACAATAATTTAATCAATTTTTACCTAGTTATTGATGCCTTGAGTTCAATTAATTTTCCATCTAATTTTTCAAGTGATGAGTATTTTTCTTTTAAAGATCAATTTGTTAGTACATAGTTGTTGGTTGTAGGTAGTTGGTTGTTAGTACTTGGTAGGTGGTAGTTGGTATCTGATTGACTTTTTAGATTTTGATAAGAAAATAGTGTATGCGATGAAGAATATTTTGTATTTAATTGCTATTATTTTTATGTGTGGTTAGTTGATTGTTGGTACTTGGTATTTTGCTGATAGTGCTTGGTAACTTGTTGTAAGTACTTGGTATATAGTTGAAAATACGTGTTTATAGTTACTGGTAGATGATTGTTAGGTTGATAGGTTGAGTGTTACCAATACCCTTACGACTAGTACCTTTACGAGTAGTACCCTTACGACCAGTACCCTTACGACCTGTACCCTTAGGGGGTCAAAACATCCTGTCGGATAAACTCAGAGTATATATAATAAAACTGATCAACAATAAGTATTTATTGAATGTGATTTTTACTTTGCAATAATAAGTTATCAATTAAAAGAAGATTGTTTTGCAAATTAGATTTCTATAGTCTTTCATTGTAATTTAAATTATTTTGAATTTCACGAGGTGTTTTAAAGTGATTGAGTTGTGGTTTTTTGATGAAAATCAACATTTTTGTTAAATTTCGACATTTTGAAAAGGTTTTTCTACTGATTGTAATTAAAATTATTATAGAAGCTGTATAAAAAAAAATATTAATTTAAAAAGCATTTCATAAAATACAATAAAGAATATTTAGTTGAGTGTAAGTATCTGGTTGTTTGAGAGTTAGTTAGTACATGGTATCATGTTGTAAGTATTTGGTACTTATTTGTTAGCACCTAGTTAAAAATATTTAGTAACCGATTGTTGGTAACTGTTGAATTATTATTATTATTATTGTCATTATTATTATTATTATTATTATTATTATTATTATTATTATTATTATTATTATTATTATTATTATTATTATTATTATTATTATTATTCCATTAAAATTTCATTTGACTTTGAAAAATATTTCATAAAAATTTCCATTAAAAATTAACTTAAAAAATTATTTCATAAAAATTTTCATTAAAAATTACATTTCTCAAAAAAGTTGGTGGTTATTCAATCTTTTGATAATAAATTTAAAAATCTTAGTTTAATTTACTTACTTATTTAAAAATTATTACTTTAATTTACTCATTTAGCTTTAATTAAAAATTTAAACCATTGGTTACTTAATTTTAAATTTTGAACCTTAATTTTCCTTAATTTATCCTTAATTTACCTAATTATTCTTTATTACTTAATTTTACACCATAATTTACTTAACAACTAATTATAACCATTATTTTCATATTTAACCAATAATTTCATGTGGTCATCTGGTTGTATGTACTTGGTATATAGTTGTTAGTACTTGGTTGATAATGCTTAGTACCTGGTTGTTGTGGGTTGTTAGTACATGGTATCTAGTACCTAATTAGCTGGTTGTAGCTAGTTAATGGGTAGGTGGTTGTTAGTACATGGTAGGTGGTAGCTAGTTGGTTGTAGGTACTTGGTAGTTGGTTGATAATGCTTAGTACCTGGTTGATGTTGGTTGTTAGTACTTAGTAGTTGGTATCTGGTACCTAGTTGGTTGCTATCAGGTAACTAGTTGTTAGTAACTAGTTGTAGGTATCTGGTTGTTAATACATGTTCGTAATTTACTGGTACTTGGTATCTAGTTGTTAGTTGTTAGCGAGTTGTTATTAACTAGGTATCTAGTTGTTAGTACTTGGTTGATAATGCTTAGTACCTGGTTGTTGTCGGTTGTTAGTACTTGGTATCTGGTAGCTAGTTGTTAGTAACTAGTTGTAAGTACTTGGTATCTGGTAGCTAGTTGTTAGCTGGTTGTTGTTGGTTGATAGTACTAGGTATCTTGTACTTGGTTGTTAGCTGGTTGTAGCTAGTTAATGGGTAGGTGGTTGTAGGTACTTGGTAACTGGTTGTTAGTATCTAGTTGTAGGTATCTGGTTGATGTTGGTTGTAAGTAGTTGGTAGGTGGTTGTAGGTACTTAGTAGTTGGTAATTAATGCTTAGTACCTGGTTGATGTTGGTTGTTAGTACTTAGTAGTTGGTATCTGGTACCTAGTTGGTTGCTATCAGGTAACTAGTTCTTAGTAACTAGTTGTAGGTATCTGGTTGTTAATACATGTTCGTAAGTTACCGGTTGTTGGTACTAAGTTGTTGGTTTGTTGTTGAATTATTATTAAAATTTGTCTTTGAAAAATATTTCATAGAAATTTTCATTAAAAATTATCTTAAAAATTTCCATCTAAAATTATCATTGAAAAATATTTCATAAAAATTTCCATTAAAAATTAACTTAAAAAATTATTCATAAAAATTTTCATTAAAAATTATCATTGAAAATTATTCATAAAAAATTTTCATTAAAAAATTTCAATTCTCAAACACCTTCTATTATTTCAACTTTTTGTTAATAAATTTTAAAATCTTACTTTAATTTACTTATTTAAAAATTATTACTTTAATTTACTTAATTTAAAAATTATTACTTTAATTTACTTATTTAAAATTTTTTTACCATTGATTACTTAATTTTAAAATTTGGACCATTATTTACTGTAATTCAAAATTTTTGACCATTATTTACTGTAATTTAATTTTTAGAACCATTATTTACTTTAATTGAATTTTTATACCCATAATTTACTTTTATTTAAAAATTTGAACCTTAATTTAGTTATTTGAGCCCATTGATAACTTTAATTCAAAAATCTGAGCCCATAATTTACTCTAAGTTAAAATTTTGGACCTTGATTTACTTATTTAGACCATAATTTACTTTAATTTAAAAATTTGAGCCATAATTTACTGCAATTCTAAATTTTTGACCATAATTTACTGTAATTTAATTTTTAAGAACCTAAATTTACTTTAATTTAAAAATTTGGACCATAATTTACTGTAATTTAATTTTTTAGGACCATAATTTACTGTAATTCAAAAATTTGGACCATAATTTACTGTAATTTAATTTTTTAGGACCATTATTTACTTTAATTGAAAAATTTACCACGTTTTTTAGTGTAGACCACCTTTTTCTCAGGACCAAGGAGACTCACCTCACTATAGTCTGAAAAATCTTTGGCTTTTTTAGTGTAGACCCGCTTTTTGTATTGAAAATATCCTGAGACCTTAAATTACCATTCTTTTTTATTGATAGTCGGATTTTCTATTGAAAAAATTTTTTTGTATTGAAAATCCCAGGATCATCGAGACCCCCCCCCCCCCTCACTATAGTGTGAAAATTCCATCCTTTTTTAGTGGTAGTCGAATTTTTGTATTGAAAAAATTTTTTTGTATTGAAAATCCCAGGACAATCGAGACTATAGTGTGGAACAATTGCGTAATAAAATCGTGGAACAAAAAAATCGTGGAACAAAAAAAATCGTGGAACAATTTTACCCCCCCCCCCCCCGCCGGGGGGGGGGTAATTGTTCCAGCGGGCTCCTAACTACCTACTTCAATGAGTACTATACAACTGGGCTAAGGAAATGTAAAATAAATGTGTTTGCAGAAGAGCGATCATAAGATCAATACCGATCCCGAAGTCAAATCAGTCATGAAAGTATCAGCAATCCAATAGGAACTCTCTCGATTGGTTCAGAATATAAACATTTGCTTATCCAGCAAACAATAACTTCGTCTATGTGAACTTATTTACTTATTTTAAGACATTTTTATTGGAATTGATTTGTATATAATTATTGATATTCTTCATTTTATTATTGTAGTAATTTATTATTTTTCAGAAGAGAATAGCAAAATATTTTCTGCGAACGTAAACATTTTTTTTAATTTTTCATCAGTTTATTGGTAAAATGTCATTGTTAATACATATTTCTAAGTGTCCTGAATTGCTCTTCATCACTACCAAGTTTATTATCTGAATAAAAAATAAAATCACCTCCAGTGCCATCCAAAGCATTGCTAATACAACACTTCTGAAATGATATTTTGATTATTTCCGATAGAATTGTGTTCCATGCTGTCTTTATCTACACATAAACAAAATATATAAAATGATTCAAACAATTCAATTAGTAATTGACACATTACATTTATTATCAATTATTTATTGGACCACAATTATTTTAATTAAAAGTAGATACGCATATAAGATGACCCATACAATTTGAAAAAAAAATTAATCCTAAATTACTAGACCTATACACGAGTATATACGATAATTTAAATCTTTAATTTTACTGAGAATTGTGAATAAATTTTCTCAATTATCAAACCGTAATTTATACAATTATATATATATATATATATATAATTAAAAGATAAGTATGGGGACAAATCTTAGTAGATAGATATTTAGATAAATCTTACAGTTAATATAAATTAAAATAAATTTTATATTAGTTAAAAACAATATTAGTGAATTTTAATCTTTAAATTGCACGATAAATGAACTTATTTAATTTGCATTTGCAGACTTTATAACCATAGACAGACAGAAATGTCTCACACGAATTAAAAGCACACGAAAACATAGCATTCATTATATACTTTTTAACAGTATATAGCATACATTCGATACAATTTTGTGAATTGTATTTGGTAAATTTTATTTGGTAAATTTTATTTAATCTACGTTTTATAAATACCCTTATCCCTCGTTTTACACGGTAAATATGTTCCTGACAAAATCATGTAATTCGAAAAAAGACATTTATTGAACACAAAATATGATTAATACACTTAATAAAATATAAAAATATCATTTAAATCATAGTAAACATAAAAATAGTTAAATTAATTTTTAATTAAAGAAATCTCAGTTAATTTTTAAAAATCTTAAAAAAATAAATAATAATCTAAAATTAAATAAATAAAAGTAAATAAGGAAATTATAAATTTTTAAATAAATAAAATAATATAATAATTTGAAAAGTAATATATTTAATGTAACATATTTTGAAGAAATAATGTCGTCTGAGAAATTAAAGTAAAAAAATAAAGTAAAAATTAAAGATTACGTAAATTAAAGTAAATAAGTAATAATTTTTAAATAAGTAAAATAATAATTTTGAAAAGTAACGTATTTAATGTACATGTTTTGAAGAAAAGTTGTCTCCTGAGAAATTAAAAAATAATTAAGGTAATGAAATTTTTAGTGCAAAATTATAAATAATAATAATAATAATAATAATAATAATAATAATAATAATAATAATAATAATAATAATAATAATAATAATAATAATAATAATAATAATAATAATAATAATAATAATAATAATAATAATAATAATAATAATAATAATAATAATCATAATAATAATTATAATAAATCAATCAACTAGGTACCAATAAATTAACACAGAAAGAATAACACCATAAAAATATACAAAATCAATATTAAACTTTATTCTTCATCACTTATTTATGTGATCTCAATAAGAAAGATGCGTAATTATTTTGAATGAAAACTATTTGAATAGAAAAATTAAAGAAATATAAGCAAATTTTGTTCTCAATCCTTTTGTATAGGATTTTGTGTTTTCATTAAAAACACGTATATTTTATTTTAATAGAGAATTTTGGTCATAGAATATCTTTTATAGAATGACATGATCGAATGGTATTTGTGTACACAGTTTTCAAATGGAAAATTTTCCAAATAACAAAAGCATATGTATTTAGTTTTAATAGAAAATTTTGGTCACTGAAATGAATGAATTAAGAAATTAAAATAAGTAAATTTAGTTAAATATGAATTTCTGGTCTAAAAAAATATTAAATAAAAAGGTGGTGAAATAAATTTTAATAAGATTTCAATGCTGAAATATTTAAGATAAATTCTCCTAAAGTCAACAATCGACCTGAAATTAAATTATAATTAATTTTTTTTATTTTTTTAATTAAATTTTCAAAATTAAAAGATAATTAGAAGTTTGGAAAACTCATAGGATGACTCTTTCAAGGCCATATTTTTAAGATCCAGATCATATTTTTAAGGCCAAGATCATATTTTTATGGTCAAATTTTAAAATTTGAATTTTGAGAGTTCCCGCTCATGAATTTTACTTAACGATTGCTCATTTTAAAGGCTTTTTAAAGGGCTTTTAAGCGCGCGGGGGTTATTATTTTTATTATTAATATTATTATTAAAAGTGAATGAAAATATGATGAACATGTTAATCGATGATATTTGTCTTCAAATTAATGAAATCAAAAATAAAGAAGAAAAATCTTTTGCACTCGCAGAATTATTATGCGATCAATTACGAAGAAATGGCAAGGAAATAACAAGATTAAAAATTTAAAACCAAAAGTTGATTTTAGAGAATAATAATATTTTTCAATTAAAGTGTTTTTAGTTATTTCATTTATTTATTTTTTGAAAATTAAATTGTTTTGTGCTGTATTTGTATATTTAATAATGAAAATTATAATTAATGTCATAACAAATGTTTATGTTGTTGTTTTTGTTAACTTATAATATTGTAAAAATTAGTCTCTCATATATCGAAAGTTTTATTTCTTTACATTAAAATTTAAAGATTTCAATACATTGTTTAATTTTTATAACTTTATATCTCATTATCACAAACTAATTATTCAATTAGAGATTCATTTTATCTTCGCACTTCGGCCAATTCTCTACATAATAGTATGTGTGATGTAAATATTGAACAATATCATTTGCATATAGAAATAAATTATTTTATAAATTTAACTTTTACTATTCGCTAAAGATTGTTAGATTAAGTTTTTTCAAATGTCCTAATGGTCCTACTGAGGGCTCATTTTGTCTGTAATAACCCATTTTCTGGCAAGAACCTTAGCGATAAAATAATACATATTTCTCATAATAGAAATTTGCTATCAGAATCCAAAGAATAGACCATCATGAGAGATGATTTTTATCTGTATGAACAAACTTATACAAATATTTAGAAACTGTCAAGAATGATAATGTTTTAATAAATATCATCTTTATATCAAATAATGTTTTTCGATAGCAAATTTATAATTTTCAACTATACTTATATCATTTGACTGACTATCATTTGATATCGAAAATTACCATTTTTCTTTAAATTACTTATAATTTGTTAAAAGTTATCCTAAACAGCAATAAATTTATAACAAATATACAAATTATCTAAGATTTTGTTAAATATTTCCCCAAATAGCTGTATTTCTAGCAAAATTAATTTTCTGAATTTAATCAAAAATACTAATTGAGTATGAAAATGACCATCTTTTTACTAAATTATCTAAAATTTTGCTAAAAATAATTAAAATGTCCATTTATTGTCTATAGATTTGCGTAGATTAAACAAATGACAAAGATAACGAATATTCATAAATTAGTCAAAGATTACTCAAATATACATGTTTTACTAAAGAAATTTGATAAAAGTTACTTCCAAATAAATATTTGTTACCATATATGACCATGTATTTCTCATAAAATGTTACATTTGATATATTGCACCCAATGATCATCTATTTCTAATTAATAAACATATGCGTTCGAATTGGTTAAATGTTAACCAAACGACCATGTTTCTATAATAAATATGTTATCTCAAATAGTATTGAATTCTAATAAAAATAGAAATTTGACTAAAGTTAATCCAAATGATAAAGAATTTCTACCAAAATTGTCAATGAATTTCCAATGAATAAATTACCATGTATTTCTCACAAAGATATAAATTAACCAATAAATTTATTAAATATTGTCTGAAAATAATCTGCTAAATATTATTTTAAATGACTAAAAATGACAAAGTTAACCAATATGCATAAATTATTCACACAAAAAAAAGAATTTGGTAAAAGTTACTCAAAAATCCATATTTAAAAGTGTTAACATATGACCATATATTTCTCACAAAGATATATTACGCCCAATGATAATAAATTTCTCATTAAATTAGAAAAGAATTGTTACCCTATATGAACATGTATTTCTAACTAATATACATAAGCACCTTAATTGGTTAAATGAAAACCAAATAATAATATTTCTACTATGAATCTTTTAAATATTTTGCATCGAACTCTAACAAAGATAGAAATTTATTACAAATTATAAAGAATTTCTATCAAAATTCTCAATGAATTTCTGAATTTTGTTATTAATGACCATGTATTTCTCATGAAGTTATATAAATTACCAATGAAATTTTGATAATTATTGTAATGAACATTATTACATAGATGAATAAATGAAATGTTAAATATTCATATTTTACTAAATTACCTGATTTTGTTAAATATTATTTTAAATGACAAAGTTAATCAATATTCATAAATTAGTCGCTCGAAATATACGTTTTACTAATGAATTTGGTAAAAGTTACATTTAAAATGTTATCCTAATTTTTCATGAATTTCTGATAAAGATGTATTATCCAAATGAGCATCCATTTCTCACTAAATTATCTAAGAATTATTACCTTATATAACCATGTATTTCTAACTAATATACATGTGCCTTAATTTTCTAAATGATATCAAATTATCATCTACTAACTATAAATTCGTTAAATGTTACCTCAAATATCCACACAATGTAACAGAGATAGAAATTTGACTAAATTTTATTCCAAATGATGGCATTTCTACCTTAATTTCATAAATTATTAATGAAATGATGAATGTTCTTATAAAATGACCATATTTCTCATAAAGTTGTATTTACCAATGAATTTGTTAATTGTCTAAAAATATCCATATTTTACTTAAATAGTATAAAATTGTTGCTATAAAATGAACATGTATTTTTTAGTGAATGGCCTAAGAACTTACAATATGCTACCCAAATGGTCATCAAATCTCAGAACACTGATATTCATAAATTAACTAACAGATACTCAAAATGTGATATTACTATATTAGCTAAGAATTCAGTAATAGTTACTTAACCTTGCGTCTACCAAAATAAAATGCTCCTAAAAAATACCACCCTGGTCTAATGGACCCGGCTTCTTTTAAATTGTTGTTACATGTATTATAATGACTGTAAAAAATAAACACAATAAATAAATTTCAAAAATTGTTTATTAATTAAAAATATAAAGAAAAAAATCAAATATTACACAAGAATTAACATTTTGTAATATAAAAAGTAAATGAACATTTATCAATGAAAAAATAATACAGGAGAAATTACTTTTTTTTGTGCAAGAAATATATAAAACAATAGAATGTTCAGTAAAAACATTTTTGTTGCTTTCGTTGAATATTGTCTTTGTATTTCTATCCTTTTTCACATGACAAATCGAACATCTTTTCTTTTTTTGAGGTGTTTCCAAAATACTAGTACTTGTTGATGGTTTAGGTTGGTTTTGCATCTCATCTCCAAATTTGAATAATTGCCTCCCTAATTCAATTATGAAATTGCGTCGTCTTTTATATTTTGTAATGAAATTAGGATTAATTTCTTTCCATACAACGAATGCATTAATTACACTTATATCCATCATATTATAAAATATGACAAATGGCCATCTTCTCGTCATTTTTTTCACACTATAGCAGAGAGTCATCTGATCCATTGTATCGACACTTGATTTGGTATCATTATAGCTAAGTATTATTTCAGGTTTTTTCTGAACATTTTTCTCATCAGTTTTATTATTTTTGTGCAATGTGCTAAGTAATGTAAAAACTCTACCCTTTTTAGAGCAGTAGGAAACAATAAAAACATCTTTCATAAAACCAAATAAACTTGAGAATACAGCCCTTTTTTGGGATCTGTAAAGCAAATGGGCAACTCTGGTTTATTTTTACGTATTGTTCCTACTAGTGTTAACTTTTTTGATAGCAAAAATCTTGCTAATGATAGTGATGTAAATAAATTATCGCATTTAATGTTACGACCAGAATTCTCTATTTCTTGAACTAATTTTTTCACAACGTTTTCGCCTTGTTTTATTTCAAGAATCCCATATTCATATTTTTACCAAGAATTTACTGATCTGTTTTTTAATATACTTATGAATTTATTAAATGATTTCTAAAATATTCATGTTTTTCTATCAAACATGCATAAATTGAATATTAATTTGCTGAATGTTACTCAAATGAACATGTTTCTTGCTAAATGTCCTTGTATTTCGCAGAAAGGTATATAAATTCTCTATGAAGTTGTTAAATATTTTCCTCAAACAACAATATAAATCTAACAATTATACATAAATTACCTTAAATTGTTAATTAATTCCTAAAATAGTCATACATTTTTCACAAAGATATATAATTGTCATATGAATTTTTTTATTCGATACTACACCCAATTAATCATATATTAATAATTTTAAATTGACTGTTTTTGTTAAATATTATCCTAAATATGTTTTTAGTAAAATGATTGAAATAATTGGTATTACTATTGGTATAGAACTATGTATTTCTATAAACTATATAAAAAATTTGTTATGAATCCTAGAATTAAATAACCATATTTTAATTAAATGGTACAGCCAAAAGCATGGATTTCTAACTAAATTGTCTATGAATTATTAAATTTGTCTGAAAATAATCAAATTATACTTACTTTAAAAATTGCTATATATTTAAAATAATCATGTATTTTTCACTTAATGGCCTAAGAATTTGCTATATGTTATCTAAATAATCATGTTTTTTCTTAAATTGTATATGATATTGTTAAATATTTTAAAATAATACAATAATCATAATAATAAAATAATGATATAAATAATAATAAAATTTAAAATAATAAAATGATATTATGTCAGTGCATGATAAACAAATATAATTTCATGTCCAATAAATTTGCAATAAAAGTACATAATTAACAAAGAAACTAGGAATATTATCTTTGCATTTTGTCGAAGAATATTATGGCAGTAATATCAGAGAAGAATCAATGGACAGAAGAAAAGCATCATTTAGTCATTATGATTTCTAATATAAATATTTCATGAATTGTATATTTCCATATATATATAAATAACACTATTTCAAAAATTAATACAAAATAATAATAATATTAATAATAATAATAATAATAATAATAATAATAATAATAATAATAATAATAATAATAATAATAATAATAATAATGTTGAGGTCAGTAAATTAAAATAAATTTAAATAAATTTAGGTTGAAAATTTACATAAAAGTAGGTGAAGGAAAAAGACAAATAAAAGCGTGATCATGCACAGAATTGATAGTAAAGGAAAATATGATGGTAGCAGTATTAGGAAATGGCAAAACCAGTTGCGAAGCGCAAGAATCCGAAAAGTTAATAAATTGTAAAGTTATCGAAATTGAATTGGGAAAACGGGACAAGTATAGATTAGCTAATGGTCAACAAGATGATGATTATGGATTTATCAGAAAATGGTTAGAAAGGGTCGAAAAGCATTCGAATGTGGTAAAACAGAAAATCGTTAATTAATTAATTAATTGGCTAATAGAAAACCCGAGCTAATAGGAAACTTGAGCCAATGGAGAACCCAAGAAATGAAGGAAACGCGATATCGATTAACATGAAAAGTAAACAAAATGAGAATCTCGGAAGGCCATTACATGACAACATGATTAATGGAAACAAACAAAGTTAGAACTATTGTGAAGGAATAGCAAAGGGAGCCAATTAATCATGAAATGGTGCAAACAAAGTTCAAGGAGCCGGTTGTCAAACCATTGTCAGATAGTAGCAATCAGGTAAAAAACCGATTAATCCAAGTAATTATTCGATTATAAAAGCAAAGTCAAAATTCAAAATAATCGGCATTTTGCCTCAGCTAGAATTAGAAGTAAACGAGAATAGGCAAACCATTGAGAGAAATATAATTTTGTGATTCAAATATATGTTGGGTAGTTTATTGTTTGGATTAAAAGGACACGAGGAGTCAGAGGTTACCGACTTTAATTAGCAAAAACACAATAATAATAATAATAATAATAATAATAATAATAATAATAATAATAATAATAATAATAATAATAATAATAATAATAATAATAATAATAATAATAATAATAATAATAATATCTCCGGTGCGTGTGATAGCCCTTTGTAAGATCTTTAAAATGAGCCATTGTTAAATGAAATACATGGGTGGGAACTCTCAAAATTCAAATTTTAAAATTTTGCCTTGAAAAAAAGTTCAAAATTTTTTATTACGGGGGTAGGTGGTCTTGCAAAAAGTTTATTTAATACTCAATATGAAAAGTTACGAAAATATCGCAAGGTTAATATCGTTACTGGAAACACCGATTTATTTTTACTTGAGATTAATAATTGCAAGTTATATCAGCCAAAAGTTTTCAAAATAGAAATATTAATTAAATGTTTCAATAAAATAATAAAAAATATTGAATAAAGCTTGAACTAAATTTGAATGTACAATAACTGTGGTTTAAAATGCATAACTATTGAAAATGTATTTAAATAGTGAAATGAAAATATTTTTCAAAAATCTGCAAATAATTAAACTGTGTTGAAATTATTTAATTTTTTTAATAAGTATAACAATTGAATATTTTTAATCGTTATCGGTTTTAAGGAAAGATTTTGTAGATTAAGAAAAATGACGTGTTACTAAGAAGTCTATTTAGATTAAGTAATTTAATTTGGATTAACAAAACTATTGCATAATAATGTAATCACTAAAAATCTAAATGAAAATCTTAGAAAAAGGGGGATTTTATATGTCAGCAGAAAAACGACAGGTAATTATTTTAGTTAAAGGTTTTATTTAATAAATAGACAGGCCTTTTATATAATTACTTACAATGTAGTTGAACCTATTGGGTTAGGAGTGGGCATGATTATTTAAACATTAAACTGATATTACTTTGTGTGTTAGTTACCAAATAAACATGATACTGAAAATATTATTATTCTCATAGATATTTAATGTAAAAATTAATAGGAAATCTAAAACCAACATAGAATAGGTACTAAAGGTTTTCATTATTTTTAAATTATTAATTTAAATTGTAAAGATTAATGATTTTCAATGAAATTTATGTAATTGATTAATTTTTAAAGAAAATATTTAATATTCAAGTGAATTGTCAAGGAATCAGTTATTGAATAATTAATAAATTTTTTATTGATTGAACTTGTAGGATTTTCAAGTAAATAACCAAATTTAATTAATTTTTAATTTAATCATTGTAAAAAATAAATATTTAAATTATTGAATAAATAGTTAAACATACATGGCAATGATCTAATTATAAGATAACGCCAATCAAACATTCTTTTCACGATTAATTTCGACAGTTTTCCTGTCATCATTAGGTGGGATATGATAACTAAATTAAGGATTTTAAACAAATTTATTAATTATATATAAAAAAGTTTTTATTTTATAAAAAAAATATATTATTTTTTTAAAATTTTAACATTTAAAATTTAATTTAATAATTTAAAAATTTTTTTATTAATTATTTAATTTAATACAACAATCAATACATACAATATAAAAAACCTATTTAAAAACTTATTTAAAAACACTCAAAACACAAGTATTTACTGCATTCTGCACATTAATTTTCGGATTCAATGATTTTATCAACAACGCCTCACAAATCACACGTTCCCAATAATTATCGAAATTTTTTAAAAAAATTTTAAAATCAGACATACCTATTTTACTCTTACAGCACCTATTGTGCTCACTAATATGGGTCAAAGCCTTCGGTCTATAATATTCTCGAGCTCGAATACAGAGATGACGGGAAGTCTCTCCAATGTATGTGGCATTACACCCATTACATGTAAACTGATAAACGAGATCGGAACACAATTCAACCGGAGTTTTTGACTTATTAATAAACATATTGAGTACTTCCCATGAAGTTGACACTATCCTATAGTTTAAATTCCCTAACTGCTTTCTTATCTTCACTTTATAATCCTTAAAACCTTCTGAGTACGGCAATACTAACAGAAATTTAGGCTCATCATCCTTGCTCACACTATTTAATTTATTTAACTCATCAGATTCACACATCTCAACAAGATCACACCCAGATTTTCTCAAACATGGATCCTTAGGATTTTGAATAAATTTGTCAACAGTCTCTTTCGCCATAATTACTAAAAAGGATTTTGAATAATCGTTCTTCATTAACAATTCAACCAATATGTCAACACTTTTTACTGAATTTTTAAAAGTAGAAGACAAAGACCATGCACGATAAATCAACCCCTTCATCATATTTCTTTTATACTTGAATTCACAAAAACTTTCGGAAGAAGTATAGAGACCAGTATCAGTTGGTTTTCTATAAATCTTATGTTTCACAGTGTTTCTCTTTGCGTTGTATTAACAGATCCAAAAAAGCAAGCGATGATTTTTTCTCCGTTTCACATGTGAATACAATGTTTTTATGTAGACTATTCATATAATGCAAAAACAGGTCAACATGCCTCTGATTTTCAAATATAAGAAGGATATCATCCACATACCGTTTATAAACAGTGGGTTTCATACCTTGGAAAGATGCAATTTTCTTTTCTTATTAAAAAAATTGAAGCCATCGTTGGTGCTAAAGGAGAACCCATAGGAACTCCATCTATTTGTTGATACCATTCATTATTGAAAAGAAAATTGATTTTTGAAGTTGCAAATACAAGAAGTTTACGAAATGCTGTTCTATCCAAAATATGATGTTCAGAAATATTTTCATTCCATAACAAGCAACATAATTCAATTGTTTCAACCAATGGTACATTAGTAAACAGACTACAAACATCAAACGAAACCATAATTTCATCCATACTTTGTCTATCATATTGTGCAATGCAGGAAACAAATTCAAAACTATCTTTACATTCAAATTCTGATCGTATTAATGGTTTCAATAATCCATCCAAAAATTTGGCTATTTTATACTGGGCAGTGCCAATCATGAATAAAACAGGTCTCATAGGCACGCCATCTTTATAGATTTTTGGAAGCCCATACATTTTTGCTGGTTGTGATCTCATTGGGCGAATAGATTTAAACAACTCTACATCAATTTGCTTATTTTTAATTAATTTATTCAATATTTCTTTCAACAAATTCTCATCCTTAAGAGGAGGATGTATTCCATAATGGAATTTCCATTTTTCGAGAAATCTCTATTTTCACAAACTGGGGAGCGTTTAAAACATCATTAAGCTTATTTACATATACATCGTGGTCGAGAATTACCAATCCATTTCCTTTGTCAAACTTGCATATATTGATGTCTTTATTAGCTAAATGTTTTAATACAGTAAAATCTTTAATATTCTGCTTTTTATTTTTATCAATATACTCCATCGTACTCGAACTCAACACACTCTTCACATAATTAGTATTAATATCCTTTTTATAATTTAAATTATTCTATACTAAATATCATAAAAAAATAATTAATGAGTAAAATGTAAAACCAAAGAACTTCAAATTTTAATCAGTAATAATCAAGTAAATTTTCAACCTATTCTTTTAAGATTCGAGTTTTTATTAAATAAATTGTCTAGTTATGCAAATAAATATTTTTAAATTGATATTAATTTGAATATTTTCTTCTTGAAAATAAATTCTTAAAAGTAAACTACCGTGTATACTCAATAATTTTGATTGATTGTTTCGTGTTAACAAAAAGATTAAAGATGTTCTAAAAATATAAAACAATTTCTTAAAACTAAATTTACATGTATATTCAATTTTGATTGGTTGTTTCCTGTTTTCATTGACAGTAATTCAATATGCTCTACAAACATATTTACTGAGATTCAAAACATATACAGAGTAGCAATCAGAACCTTAAAAATCCTTATAATTATTGGTTATTTTAATCAACATTCAACCAACTAAATCCTTCACTTGAGATTAAATTTTCATTTAAAACAATAGATTACTATATTACTATATTTTTTCAATGAACATTTCAACATTTGATGTATTTGTCAGATTTATTAATTCAGGTTAAATTTTGATTATTTAATTTCAAATATTATATTTCTTTAATATTCTTCTTAAATTCGTATTGAACCAACGAATTACTGTAATACGGAAAGAAATTATACACAAATGTGAAATCAACACAATGCAATTTTCTACATACCATCCAAGTAAAAAGGATTTTGAAAATTTTGAAAAATAACAATTTAGGTAAAAAATCATATAAAACTGATTTTTTCATATTATTTATTTAGTCAATAGATTTTCAGATATCCAAAATGGAATTTCATATCCACGTGGTTTAACACAGTGTTGTTAAAATTGTTTCCATAATTTCCATAAACCTTTTCAATTGTAAATAGTAATTTTACTAAAACATAAATTTTTAATAGGCACATTGGTCTTATGAAAGTGTTGTAATTAAATTTTACTCAAAATGTTATAAAATATTTAAAATGATATAAAATTTATGTATAAAGGACACACGAATAGAAAAACCTTTTCTTGAAAATATTCTTGAAATATAAAAAACATTTTCACGATTACCATTTGATTCCAAAAATTAAAATATTGATAAAAATAGCAAGTTATATAATTGTTTATTAAATCGCATTCATATTACATATTCATTATATTGTGACTGAAAAATGTAGCAGTTTTGCATTAATGGCATGCAAAGTTTTGCAATTCCATCTGAAATGTCACTAACATCCGGAGAAAGCTATTAGCGTTAGACTAAAATGACAATTAGTCAAAGTAATTCGGTAATAAAGAAGGTTGAGAAAGTTTGGAATAATCAAAAAGAATATAAATATAAGAAAATAAATAGCTGGATAATAATAATAATATTATAAGGGATTTTTCAATTTTCACCTCTGATGTCTTATCCATTGATATTGCATTTATTAGAAATTGTTTTTTACTATGCATCAGTAAAGATATCGATGTTTTTTATATATTTACTGATTCTAAGTAAAAACAATTTATAATAAATAATAGTGATAATAATAATAATTTTCAACAATTTGACAAAGTTTCCTACAAAATTATTCGGTTGACATCTGTAAATAAACTAATAATTATTTACAAACCGGCTTTGCTATAATAAATTAAATTAAATTTTGTTTAAATAACCAGATTTGTCAGTATAATAGATTTTTAAAACTTTTAACTTATTTTTCATTATTAAGGTGAAATGTACATTTGGTTTCCTAACTACTCTTAATCAACTTGTCAAGATATAATGGCTCTCAAAAGTTAAATTTGTTTTTCTTGTTTATTTACAAAGGCTTCGAATTAATAAATTAGCAAAAAATTTTAATTTTATATAAAAATATTTAATTTTAAAATAAATAATTATTTGTGAATCAAATTTTAAAATAATAGGGATAGTGTAAAATCTGTGATTATTCTATTGTATCTTTAATTTTTTACTAGTCTATCTGATTATGTCAATGAAACTGTTGAAATACATCGTAAAACCTTTGTTTGAGTGGAGTTTCCAGATAACTAAATCATTTTCATGTTTATTACATTATTTATTTAATAAGTAGTTTATGTTTTACATATATTTGTTCTTTTCGTACACTTTCGTATATTTTTCTAAAAACATTACTATCGCGTTGTTTTTCATTATGTATGACGTCTGTTACCAGACAAATTTCACAAACATATCCTTTGAGAAGCAAGTAAGTTATTGAATTTTCATTACTTATTGGATCTTCTTTTTATACTAGCAAATATTTAAGATAGGCGTTTACTTAATTTCATTATTGTAATATTCCAAGGAGTTAGAAGATGTATCCTTATCATATACCTTTTCTTTGTTTGATTACCTTAATGTTAAATAAATAATTAATTATTAATTTATATATTATCGTGAAAACTATAGTCAAGATTTTGAATATGATAATTATAGTGCAAGTTATAATCAATCGATTGTGAGAAATATAAAACATTTTAATAAAAATACAAATTTGGTATCAGTGTCTGACTTTTGGTGCAAGTATCCATTCTTTACATTCATTTTAGCACCAGATTTCGATCTTAATTAAAGTCAGTTACCACTACAAGGAAATGTAAGACTTGATTTAAATTCCATCATTTCATACTAAATTTGTTTTTGTAATCGTAAATGATTTACTACAAATGCACATTTCAGTACTTTTAAGGAGTATTTTTTTTATTAACACTTTCCATGATATTCCACACTGCTATCAATTTTATCACTTATCAAATTTTAATTTTTGTTATTTCATTTTGTTTCAATTTAAATTTTTTTTAAATAATTTTAGATATAAATTTAACACTCATTATTTTAAATGTTTAGAAACACACACAAATTTAACTTTAAATATCGGTACATAATTGAGACCCGTTTCTATTTTTATTTATTATTATACTATCAAAATATTATCCCATCTCAAATAAAATTTCCCTGAATCTGCCAAATTTATGTTCAATAAAGGGAATTACAATGCTAAATTAGATCATAATAAAATATAATTATTTAGTGAATATTGACTCGATCATCCTGAACAACAATTGGAAATCCGTTAATCCGAAAAATCAAGTAAAAAGTAATTTACAACTTGAGGCTGAGCAGTAAAAATATGAATTATCAAGAAGTTAATCTGCCTCGAATTGGCGAAGACAGTTCTATTAGAAATGCCAAGCTTGCCATCAATGATTCATTTTCGTTTTATTTCCACTGGACTAGCTATTTTCACGTTTTGAAATTTTTCTGTTTTTTTGCAATTATTTTTTTAAAAGTTCTTGTAGAAAACCCTTAATTGTGACCCTTCAAAAGTGTTAAATGAAGAAAATAATTTTATCGTTGTATTAATATTTTCATTCCCTTTATATTATTTTAACTTAAATAAATATTAATAATAATGAATTCCGTTAAATACGACGTCTGTTGAGAGATGGTTGATGGACTCATCAAAAATAATAAAAACCTATTGAAAAAGTTAACCAAAGATATTATATGGTTTAATTGTAAGGGCTTCTATTTCCATATTTTGACCTTTTAAAATACTCTGCACTTTCACTAACATACATATACGTACTTATACAATATACCAAAGCGCCTAAATTATGAACAACAAAGACAAATGTTATGGGCAGATAAGTTATCAAATTCACTTGAAAAAGGCAGTGCCAAAAATTCGTGAGTATCAACAAACATCGATATATTACTGATTTATAGTCTTCAAACTCCCTTTTTAATAAATTTAGATAAGTTATTAGTTAAATTTTTATTAAGTTTACATTTTTCTAATTTTTTCAAATGATTTTAATCTTTCTGTGTTAATAATATATTTTTTTTAATTAAAATTTCGTATTTATTTTGAATTTCAAGTCATTTATGAAATATTTTTTGAAAACTATAAGATTTATTAAATTGTTATTAACAGAATAGAACCGCCAAAAGTGTCATTTTGACGTTTTGTGACATCTCTCATTGTTATGTCCTAAAGTTGAAACCTTGAAATTCTATGACATTTCATAAATTGTAGTTTACGTTTATTTCTGAAAGTCTGAGACAAAAATAACTTCTCTTGAGGTCACAGAAAATAAATATATCCTATAAATGCCTTGTAGCGTCACTTTTACGCCTTTAAAAACTGTTTAATCGTGAGTAATTTTAATCTGCAATCTAGAATTGATGGCATATATTCATTCCTAAAAGTAATCTACTAATTAAATTACCTAATTAATAACTATCGTGAATGTTTTTATGCGTGTGTGTATGTTATTGTGTGTCTCATTTTATGTTCATTATTACATAATAGTCTTCGATGCTAAAGAGATAAATACTTAAACTGATATGGATATATATTTTAGAATTTACCAAACTTTGAATTATTTAAAATGCGATCACGAACAGCTTAGGAATATAAGAATTTCTGTAGATTATTCCTCAGCCAAAAATGTACTGAATTGTTGAAGATCTTGAAGTATCGAAAAGTCAATTCAACTGTCGATGACTACATCAATACTATGGAGAAAAATGTTGAACGTGTAATGAGGCACAAAATTACAAGCAGTAAGTTAACAGAATTTTTATTAAAATATTTTTCGAATTGTGAAGAAGACAGAAAAGAAATTCAGCGTTACGAAATTAGAGAGGACTTAATTTAAGCAAAACTCTACAAAGAAGAAGAGAAGATTGACAATAAAAATGAACAGAGATGTCCAGTATCAGGTATGAGAATCGAAACTCAATGAAAATGTAGCTGTAATGAATAAAAGGGTTCATAATAAATGCTTGTAAAATCTTTTCAGAAAAAAATGTTTTTACATCAAAAGCTCGTGGAATAGTTCATAAATTATCTTGAAATGCACCCTTTGAAAGTGTGTTTTAAGTTTCCTTTTAGTGAGAAAAGTATATTATGACCACGATTGGCCAATTAGTAAATGTTTTTTTTAAAGTTGTTAAAACTCAGGATTTGGAGAGGGTATGTGATATTTTATTTAATAAACGGATATTAAAATTTGTTTCACCAAACGTAATCAACGTAGAATGAGGGAAATGTTTTGAATCAAAGGAATTTAAAGTATTGGCAAATGAAAAAAATATCAATTTATATTTTTCGAGCCCATATTCACATTTTCATGGGGAACAAATGAATTTCTGCAGTTTTCAATGAATGGAAACTGTAGAGAAGATGTCAGTGCCAAATTGACTTCAAAAAGTCGAACATAACGTTGTTTATTTATTAATTAACATCAGTGCTAATGAGTAATTATTAATTAAAACATTTTTAATCCTATCATTTTATGATATTATTTTGCATTATTAATAAAATTATTAAAAAGCTTGAAGACTATGAATCAGTAAATATATCGATGTTTTTGATATATTTACTGATTCATAGTATTCAAGCTTTCTAATAATAAATACAATGGAAAAGAAATCAATGGTGAAATTAGAAAAAAAAGTTCTTATAATTAATAAAATTATTTAAAAAGAAATATATAGAAATTTCAAAATTTATTTTCGTCCTAAATTTGTAATAATTTTCCGTGATTGAACTGGCGAACACGAGCGCATCCGACGAGTCAGATCCATTTTTGTAGCGGTTGATTTGAACAGTTTTGTTAGACATTTATTGAAAAGATTTAAAAATAAAATCGAAACTTTTCGCTTTGTAAATATTTAGTCTGCATTCAAATTTCCTAAAAAGAAATCTTTCTATCGAATAAATTTTATTGTCATTGTATAGAATTATGAATAATTGAAAAAGTAAAAAATATTTATTCCAAACTAATATTCTGTTTTTATTTTTTTATAATAAAATCTTACATATTTCAACGAATATTGAAAACAAATAATAGAATAACTTAAATCGTATCAAAATTCAAATTGTGAATTTTTATATTTTATTAATTATTAAAAGAACCTACTGGCAAATTTCTTTGGCAAAATGCCAGTTAAAGCCGCGACAAATTAACAGTTGTCACTCCTTGATGTGTGTCCATTCAGCCAATGTTGTGATTTTATTCTATTAGCTTGTAAGGTCCATGATATTGAGGAAAAACTGAATTTAGGAAAATTTTAGGAACATATATTTAAATAATGACGAATGGCTTTAAATTAAACTGGAAAATAAGGACATATGCTTGCTAAAAGATTTTGAAGATAACTATAAGCAACATTACTATTGTAGGAAACTTAAACCAAACTACCAAGACAGAAGAATAAGGCCGGACACTTCAATATTTGTTTAAACTAACACTCTCAATTAGAAAAAACGTTGCTGGAACCAACCATTCCGAGACAATAAAATTACTTCGTACAAACGCGAGTTACGCTCATAGCAGACTAAAAACGCAATTTAAAGTAAAAGATTTTTAGGTAAAAGATTTTTCATCTTCATCGGAGCAAGAATGAAGACGGAAACTCCTAAAGGCATTCGAAAACATGAAAATAATCGGAAGGGAGTTGTTATCGCAGTTTTTGGGATATCTTTGGGTGCTACTAGCACTTGCTGATAGGCTTTTCTCAAATGCAGTTTGAAAAAAACGGAACATTTTTCAAATCTCGTCATGATTTCATGAATGAGCGGCACCCAGTAAGCGTCTGGTAGTGTGACGGCATTCAACATTATATAGTCACATTATGGTCACCAAGATCCATCGTTTTAACGTACCATGTGATGAGCTGACGTCCAAGGTGTCTCTTTTAATGTCTTTATCTTCTATTGCATTTTGCAATAAAAAGGCAATTAATTTCTCTTCCGATAAATCGTGTCTTAAGACATTTTCTGCCAATCGATCAATAGTCCTAAAGAAGTCTTGAATTGATTCATTACCTTTTTTCTAACGGATAGCTTCATTTAAATTTCTTCCAAGATTTGAAGTTTTTTCTGCATCTTTCTTTATAAATGTCAATTTCTTCAATGACTCTATTATATAATTTAGCCGCTTCGGTTAACATGAATGCTGTTATGAACGTTAATTGCAATTGAATAAGAATTTGAGTTAAAACATAAAATCTTCTAATTTCTTCTAAGAAAATTTCTAGATTGTATCCAATGGTAAAGATTTTCGGCGTTGGAATAAAAGCATTATTTGTTGTGAGTCCTGGTGTGGTTTCCATGTTAGAAGACTTTGGGACATAAGAATTATTAATATCAAAAAGCTGATTATCTCTCCGGAGGAAGTAATTATATTGTAAGTATCTTGATCACGATACACACATACATCAATAGTACGCATTTGACATTTACATCAGACATTTAAATTCAACATGCAATGATATTATTTCAAACAGATATTATTTACAGTTATTCTACAATTTATATTTCACTTTTCATTTCATATCAACTTAAATATTTCCCTTGATAAATATTGATTTTCAAAATTTTAAATAATTTTTGCAAATAAATTTGCTTTCGAATTTTAAATTACATTTTGAATTTTATTTACTTTGTACTCAAAATTTTGTGCATCTTTACTTTTAATTGTATTAATTTTTATAACGTCAACATCGTTAATTTAATATTTACCAATATTTACTAGTTTAAGAAAGTTTACCTAGTGAAAAATTTATACGGACATACAAATTAATCCAACGTAAATTTTTCATTGCTCTTTCAAATTCAGAGCAAAAAATCACAATTGCAAAATAAAAGAAAAACGATTAATGAAATTCTTTGTCCATTAGAAATAGAAAATTATAGCTCAAATTATTGGAAATCTTGAAAACAGAAATCATTTCATTACGACAGTTTATTTATCTGGTAGAAATTACATGATTTTTTACTTATTGGTTTCTCCTACTCCTTGTGTCATTTTCCAAACAAATAACTAAAATGCAGCACAGAACAATTTTATTCAAATTTTACCATAATTACAATTAGTCACTCGATTTGCACCTTTCTATCATAGATATTTGTTATCGCAAGGTAGGTTGTCCAAGGGGTAATAACCTTTTCTGGTACAATAATTTATAATTTTCTTTAACTTTATTTGAATTTTCTTTTTAGTTTCACTTGGATTTTTGTAAAAGTCCTATGATATTGTTTGCTTCGACCAACTGGTGGCTCTTCTCTATTCACTGCTTTTCTTTATTGCTATAGGTAAGTTGAATTTTTATATCCTATATTATTTATCCGTTTATTTGTTTTGATCTTTAAATTATAAATTTAAAAATTAGTGAATTGTTAATAAATAGCTTGGATTTTAATGAAAAAAGGTAATTGAAATAATTATGTCTAATATGTAATTGCTAAATAGTCATAATTAATTTAAAATAATATTAATCTCATTGCCTGAGGTGGATATAACTATATAATTTAAGGAAAATATTCTATCAAAGTGCAATAATTATTGTTGAAGTCGGTTGCTTCATTTAGATCCCCACAGTTATATGTGGAATTGCAAAAAATCAAAAGAAAAGTTAGAACATAAAAGATAATTTGTTTATTCATGCTTTTTACCATTGTTTTAAAAATTAATTGCAATAAAGCAAAAATGATTAAAGCATTAACGTTACAGTATTTAAACAGATTAATGTTGCTAAGAGTTTTAGAAATAAAAATTATGAATATTAAATTTCAGTAATGGCAATCGCAATTAACATATATAATTTACCAGATATATGCGTCTGTCCGTGATTCATTATATTAAATTAAGGGTTTTGTCATAACTTTAATTTTCATTTTAATGATGCTTTTTATTTTTATCAATTTTTTAAAAAGAGAGTAGTGTATTATACATAGCCGTAGCTAGGGGTTGGCGAATGTGGCGACCGCACCGGGCGCCGAGTCGAAGGGCGCCAAAACTGTGAAATGATCATTTAATTTTTTTTGCTTTTCTTTCTTTTTTTCATATTAAATTTTTATATTCTGCTTTCCATGTTTACTGTTTTCAAAAGTTAAACTAAAACAAAACTGTTTTGCTGGTCCATCTAAAGGTTTTTGCAAACGGGCGACTAAGTCCGAAGGTGACTGATCATGAAAACAGTTTTGAGCATAGAAAATGCTTCTTAGCCTGGAAAGATCTTGAAAATCGTTTGAAAGAAGGAAGGACAATTGATGATAATCTTTAATTTAATTTATCTTTAATTTCTTTTATTTAGAATTCAATGTTAAATGTAAATAAATCTTTTCAAATATATTATAATAGTAACCTTAATAGGAACTTAATGATTAAAACTCTGAACTTAGGTTTAATGAATACGGAGTAAATAAATTTTCAATATCAATACTCATACATGTATAATAAATATTTATAATTAATTGATTTTCGTTAGAATATAAGTTTGGTTAAGCATTGTATAGCTTTGCATCTTAGTTTGACTCTTCAATTCCATTCCTGTAAGTACATAATTAATGGGAGTGGTGGATTCTTTTTGGCACCAGGGGCGCCAAATTTCAATCTCGCCCCGGGCGCCATTTTCTTTAGCTACGGCTCTGGTGTTATATATGAGAAAATATCATAATTATTTTTTAAATAATAGATTTTATAATTTAAGTTACAAATTTATAAAAAATTTTCGAAGTCATCATGGTAACAACTTCCAACCACTCGCAATTTTGTTAAAAATTAACTTAAACACATTAAGCAACTTTAAGTAATCAAAATATAATTCTAAGAATAATAAACAAAACGTATAAATATATTAAATGCAAACCGGTTAGAGGCACTTATAATATTTTAAGTTATAATATTTAATTATTACTAGTGTTTAAACTGTTGAGGATACCTAAATAATAATTTACAAATAAATAAATAAAATTACCTGGGGGAAGATCGCCATAACAAACAGGACGATCTATAGAGACTCAGAAAAGGAAACGGAAATAAATTCAAAATGAGAAAGATAAAGGAAATAAAAGGAATCAAACAGGAAAATGAAAACCAAGGTCAGCACTAATTAATTAGTACAAAAAGGAAAAGGAATTTGAAATCAGGGGAAAAGGAAAACAACAATATCCTTATCTCGACAGCTTGCGAGTGATGATAGAATTGATGGGAGAAGGCGGCCAAACAAGAAAGGAAAAAGGGAAAAACAACTTGACAGCTGTCAGAGATAAAAATGGGACAGTCGGGGAAAGCAGGAGAAGGAAAGTGGAAAAACACTTGATTATCTGGAGTGCCACAAGAGAAGCGAACTATATAAGGGAAAACTGGTGAACATGAAATTAGAACAAAAGAGAACAAAAGAGGAACAAAATTAGAAGGAAAATTAGAGACAAAGTGACGCGAAATTGAAAACGATTTGAGAGACGAATTGAGAGACGATTTGAGATACGATTTGAGAGACGATTTGAGAATTAAATTGTTGGAGAAAATTAGACGTTGGACGAAACGTTGTTGGACAAACGATTGTCAAAAATATTGTAAAGGAAATAATTGTGGAGAATAATTATTGGAGAAGAGTTGAAGAAAAGAATTAGTTGAATAATTAAACGAAAAGAAGTTATTGATTATTTGAATAAAGTTTGGAAGAAAGTCAAAGAAAACAACCAGCTCAAAATCCCAGTTTAGAAACCAATCAGTGATTTGTGATCTTTTAATCCGGTGTTATACATAAGTGATATTCCTCACCGAGTGTTGTAATAAGCATTGTATAGTCACCAAGCAGAGTGTTTAATTTATTGTCAGTGTCAAGTGAAAGTTTATTTGTGATTATCAATAAAGATTTCTGTTGTCAAGTGTTATTTGTGAATTATATAAAGACACGCTTGGAGTCAGAGTAACATTAAATTTTATCACCAACTCAATAACCCAACAAAACAATGGATTGTTGGTACTTTTATAAAAAGAAAATTGTAATAAATAAACTTTTAAAAATGAGTACCAACGCAATTTTAAAAGCACCTAAATTGTTAATGGAAATATTACCAAAATCATGCCAAGATATGCTCACAATAAATATCCGACGATATAATGGACGAGGATCACCAGAAGCAAAATAATGGGTCAGAGACAGAAGAATAACTGTTGACAGATGCACATTAATTGGCAAACTTATTAGATGTATTATTAGTTATCGAACTTAAGACCGTGTGGAGAAATATAATATAAATATGATCACATTTCCGTATTACTTAATGTGTTATGGATAGACTCAATATGAAAAGTTATGAAAATATCGCAAGGTTAATATCGTTACTGGAAACTCCGATTTATTTTTACTTGAGATTAATAATTGCAAGTTATATCAGTTTTTGCCGTCTGTGGTTCTTGATCAGTTACTTGAAACATAAAACTATGATTTTTTCATTGGAAATGTTATAGTTTTTTTGGAGATATGGAAAGTATCAAAGCTTAGAAAAAAACATTGAAAGGTATTTTAAACACCAGTCGTATCTGAACTTTCATGGTTCTCAATGTAGGATACTTATTAAAAATTATCAACTACTCCTAATAAAAAATAATAAAAACCATTAACTAATGCGAACGGCATAAGGGTGAAAATAAAAATGCTGAATTTAGACATTTAAAGGCAGGTAATGTAATAATGGGTGTTAGAAGAAAGAAATTTAAATTAAGAGATTCCACAAAATTTATCCGAAAACTTTTTTTGGTGAAAATGATTTGCTATAAATTCAATGTATTAGATCTTTTTATCAGAAAAAGGATGTTTTTCAGTGAAAATCTATTTTAAGCTTTTTAACAGAAATGTTTCATGTAAAAATTCAGTTCTGTATTAAAGTTAAATTCGAGAAAAATATAAGTTTATGGTTATGTTCTATCCAGACTACCTCCGTCCAGCCGAGGAAAAAATATTAAACTAAAATCTATTTTGAACTAGTATTTTAAATTGGCATATGAGTAGTGCTGACGAGCATGGTTTAACACAGGAACAATTTTTCAAGTTAAAATGACAATAATAAAAGGCTTTGATAAAAAGTGCTCATCTAGATTCCAACAAGGTAATGTAATTATTATTGATGACTTACAAAACAAAGAAAAGGATTTTAATAACTTGTTTACAAAAATTGCTTAACATCAAGAAGTTATTTTTATAATACAAAATTTGTTTCATCAGAGTGGCTGTCATCGCAATCGTAACTTAAATATATTTGGTTTCAATCATTCTTTTTCAATCATTCATTTGGTTTCAACTTTCTATCATTTAATTTGTAATTAAGAATGTCAAACTTATCAACAAATGGTTTTTCTATTCATATTTTTAAAAATTTATTCTATTTAGAAAAACTAATCATATATTAATCGGAAAGATGGATAAATTCTATTATACTCATTTAAAAGAATAAATCTTTTGGGCACCCGGAATAAATCCATATGGAATATTAATGTAACTGGAATAGACCTCAATAGAGTCTTATTGCAATAATTAGACAAAATAATTAGACCTTCCAACTTTCAACAATTCTTCAGTGTGTCCATAAAAATGCGAATGATGTGTTCAGAAGAGCTACAACACTTAAGTATTACAAAATGAGTTGAGAAAAACTTAATTTTCCTCAATTTTTGATATTTAATAAATATTTTGTTTTTAATATCTTTTCTAAATGATGTATTAAAAATATTATTTTTGGTGGTACATTACTTTTATTTGAAAATTATTAAATGATATTTATTTGAAATTTTATTTAAAATTTCTTTTATATCCGAACATGTGCGGGGAGTTACGGGAAATTATTACATAATATTGTTAAGGATACCTAAATAACAATTAGTATAATAAATAAGTAAATTACTTGGGGAAAATCGTCATGACAATCTATGGGAACTCGGAGAAGAAAACGGAAGTAAAAAGAAATGAAAAATGAGAAAGATAAATCAAATAAAAGAAAACAAACAAGAAATTAAAACAAAGGTCATTGTTAATTAAGAAGTACAAACGAAGGAGGAATTTCAAATTCCAGAAAAACAAAAATATAGGAAAAGCCGTATTTTGACAGCTTGTCAAAGATAGCGGAATTGCCGGGAGAAGTCGGCCTAACAAAAAAGAAAAAAGGAAAACATATCTCGACATCTGTCAGAGATAAAATCGGAACAGTCGGGAAATGCGGGAGAAAGAAAAGTGGAAAACATTGATTATCTCTAGTACCACAAATAAACCAAGCTATATAAAGAGAAACCGCTGACCAAAAAATTGAAACAAAATTCTTTGGTTATTGCGTTGGTGATAATTTAAATGTTACTCTGACTCCAAGCGTGTCTTGAACCGATTCACAAATAACACTTGACAACAGAAATTTTTATTAATAATCACAAATAATCTTTCTCTTTACACTGGCAATAAATTCAACACTCTGCTTGGTGACTATACAACGCTTATTACAACACTCGGTGAGGAATAGCACTTGTGTATAACACCGGATTAAAAGATCACAAATTACTGATTGGTTTATAAACTGGGATTTGAGTTGGTTGTTTTCTTTGACTTTCTTCTCAACTTTATTCAAATAATCAAATAACTTCTTTGCGTTTTAATTTTTCAACTAATTCTTTTCTTCAACTCTTCTCCAATAATTATTCTCCACAATTATTTCCTTTACAATTATTTTTGACAATCGTTTGTCCAACAACGTTTCGTCCAACGTTGTCTAATTTTCTCCAATAATTTTATCTTTCGAATAGTCTCTCAAATCGTCTTCCAAATTGTATCAATTTCGCGTCACTTCTTGTCACTAATTCTGTCTCTAAATTTGCTCTCTAATTTTATTCTAATTTCATGTTCACCAGTTTTCCCTCATTTAGTTCGTATCTCTTGTGGCACTCTAGATAATCAAGTGTTTTTTCCATTTTCCTTCTCCTGCTTTCCCCGACTGTTCCATTTTTATCTCTGACAGCTGTCAATTTGTTTTCTTTTTTTCCTTTTTTTGTTTGACCGCCTTCTCCCATTAATTCTGTTATCACTGGCAAACTATCGAAATAAGGATATTGTTGTTTTCCTTTTTCCCCGATTTCAAAATTCCTTTTCCTTTTTGTACTAATTAATTAGTACTGACCTTGATTTTTATTTTCCTATTTGTCACTGTCTTCATCATGTCATCATTATTCCTTTTATTTCCTTTATCTTTCTCATCTTTAATTTCTTTTCACTTCCGTTTTCTTTTCTGAGTTTCTATAGATCGTCCCGTTTGTCATGGCGATCTTCCCCCAGGTAATTTTATTTATTTATTTGTAAATTGTTATTTAGGTATCCTCAACATATCTACCCCTTTAAAAAAATTTCGTCCTCGAAATAAATTAAGATTTTGTAATTTAGTCAATTTGTTAGTAATCTTTTCCATTTTAAAACCCCAAAATAAAATAATTATTCCTTCACATTAATGACAACAATAATAATTATAATAATAATAATAACAATAATTGTGGTTAATAATAATAATAATAATAATAATAATAATAATAATAATAATAATAATAATAATAATAATAATAATAATAATAATAATAATAATAATAATAATAATAAGAAGAAGAAGAAGAAGAAGAATTGTTTCGACCAGTCAGAGGGGGGAATGACGTCTACTTCTGACTGGCAGTTTTTGTTTGTTGAGTTTTGTCGCGTCTGTGTGCAGAATTATGGTAATATTGATGTGCGCACACAGACGCGAGTAATAAGTATTTCATATTATTTTTTAAGAAAAATAATGTAAATTGATTTGTTATAGAGTTTCAGAATTTGTTTTACCAGGAGATTTCGTTGGAAAATATAAATTTTTGCTAAAATGACTTCAGGTGTTAAATGTGATCCTTTAGTGCAAGAATATCTTAATTACATTGGGTTTTGATGTGCGATCTTTGGATTGAATAAACTGAAGGATAGAATTATTCAAAAAAAATCTACTCTCTATTTGGTTTTGAGATCACGAGGTGGCATGCATATATTCGTGAAAACTCTCACTGGCAAAACGATTACACTCGAATTTGAATCAAGCGATGCTATTGAAAATGTGAAAGCAAAGATTCAAGACAAGGAAGGAATTCCTCCCGATCAACAAAGACTAATTTTCGCTGAAACTGGGGAATTAGGTACTCCTTATGAACAGTTCAGATTACACATGATCGAAAGATATGCTAAAGAAGAAACAATGAAAATCAATAGTCGTATGATCATGGCTGCTTCAAAATCAAAGATTGCAACCAATATCTATTCAAAGAGTCATATTTCTGCTTCAAGGGATAAATCCATGATTATTTGGGATGACCTTGAAGATGAGGGTGCTTTGTCAGATGATGGTCAATTTGTATTGTCTGAGTTAATTGAAATTATTTCTCTTTCTTGTTTTCACTCGAAACAATAATAGTAATATTAATAATAATTCAACAATCCGATAGCAACAACAACCAAGTACTAACAGCAGCTAACAACTAGATACCAACTACAACAACCACATACAGGGACCAATCACCGAATTGCCAACTCAAACTGTGATCATTTAACAATCCATGTCAATGCAAATAAATGCTGAATGTCGGACCCTTTTAAAAAAATGTCGGAAAAAATTTCTCAACATAACATTCATAGCAACTGGGCAGAGTTAGCTTTAAAAATTCAAGAATTAATTGTTTTTTTCGATCTAGGAAAAGGCAAGCCAACAAGGGAAATGTTGGATAGCTGGTACCGAACTCGGATGCAGCTCAGACAACCCAGTTCAAGCACGGCCCTCTATATTGAAGAAACAATGAAAGGAAGTTCTCGGAGGAACAGAGAAATGGATGTGAGAGCGATGACAGTCCTCAAAAAGATAAAAGAAAATAATGACAATAGAACTATATATTCGGATAAATCTGCTCAAGATAGGGACATTTATTCTCATAGAAATGGTGAGGCGTCTGCTGATTGCCAGAGTTGGCCGGGGAACTCTGTGGACCGGCGCTTTGGGACGAGGCAGGATGTGAATGGTGACTTGCCACCTGAAGGGGTGAAGCCTGATAGTCGTGGACATGGTCGAGTGACTGGTGGTGGGTTACTGGTGGTTGAATGTTTAAGTGCTGTTACCAGCGTAACCCAGAATACAACATTGTTTTCCTCTTGGTACCCGTTGAGCAATCAACGTTGGTACTGTACCAAGGGGTTGAGTACTCGCAAAAAGTGAGCGCGTCAAGCACTATAGTTGTCGAGCACTCTATGGGTTCACGGACGCCGATAGAAGGCACGTGTCCGATTTGTTTCGGTCCCTCATCGAGATTGTTTCCCCAAACACCTCTTTACCAATCATCTTGTTTTAGACAACAGCAAAGCTCAATCACATACTCATTAGATAACGGATCATTTATTTAATTACTACTATATGACAAGGTTTGTTTACGCACTCTCGAACGTCTCTCAGGATTGTGGATTGGCTTCCATTTCTTTTAATTTCTCCTGTTCGGCTAGCCAGGCCCTCTTCAATTTGTCACGGGTATTCCGCCCTAGCCGTTTGCGTTTCGGCTGGCTTGCCTGGGCTGGTGGGTATATCCGGGCCAACTCTACGGAAAGTGGGCGAATCTGCTCGCAAAGGGTGTCCTGGACAAATCTTTCGTTCAATTTACTCTCGAGCGAGCGCACTTGTAGCTTCAGCGCTCGGATCTCGAGTTGATCTTGCTCCGCCTGGGTCTGGAGTTGTGAGATGCGCGTAGTTTGTTTTTTCATGTCGGCCGGACTGAACCACGTACTTTCGAGTTCTCGGCACTTGATTTTGAGTTTCTCGACCCGACTTCGAAGTTCTTCGGCTTGGTTTTGGGCCTGTTCACGGTCCCTTCGTAGGTTTTCGAGGTATTTGTACACTAAATGGAAAGAAAAAAAAAATAATGACGCTCCACAACTGGTCTCCATATGCATAAAAGCAATGCAATTAACTATATAGAATTAACAGATGAAGGATAGGGAGGGTCATCCTGTCCCTGGGAGTACCCCATGCGCAATATGACTTATATGCAATGTCCAAAAGATGATCTATAGTACGACAAATGTGCACGAGGAACAATCACATAAATGTTTTAATAATAAAACAAATTTTACAAATTGTCTTAATTACTACAAGAACAAAAAAAAATCCGACACAACATAATGTCACTAATTATATCACTCCGCATGGTCACTCCTGGTGAGCTAGACTGGGTTCTTGCGGGGCCTTCCTCGTTTTCGAGGAGGGGCAACTGCCCCCTCCAGCTCCTCTGGGGTTTTCCCTTCTGCTTCGGCTCTGATCTGGAGTTCTATCCTCCTCAGCCGCATCTGGGCCGCTTCCAACTCGATCACTGCCCGATCGCGGGCCTCCTGTAACAAGTCATTGTCCGCTTCCACCTTCACCCATGCCTGGGCATCGGGTTCTGGGCCGGTCCGGATAATCCGATTGGAACAGTCTAGGTCCCGCCCCTGACACCATCGATGAATATGGTGCCAGATGTACCGCGTGCGAAGGCGGGTGATTGTCCATTGTTCGTCCTCTTCGCTGCTGAGGTTATCGTTTGGTGGTGCCATGCCTGGAATGTAAACGTTAATACCCGTTTAACTCACGTCAAAGTATTTGTATGGTATTTGTATGGTTTTATTCTAAAAACTGGACAAGATTAAGATTTATAGTTCGGAGGTCTTTAGCGGACTTATAGAGCAAACAAAACTTAGAATTATCATCGGAAATGTTGGATCGTTATTCTAATCGAGAGTTAAACAAAATCAGGTGTCTGGGTTATACGTTTCTAAAGCACAAGCATCAATCATAGACTCAGAGTTTATACTTCGGAAATTTCAGAAAATATGACTTAAAATATCGCGAGATTATGAATTCAGTTACCCTATCAAGCTAACATTATGCTTTAAGTATTCAGTCGAATTATAGTTTTTAATCAGTTACCTATAGGTACGCATAAATTGTCGATGGGGGAATAGAAGTTAGCATTATGCCTTTCAACACTCAAAAAATTATATCTTATATGAAGACCCTAATTTCTAATTTAACTAGCTAAATATGTAAATGATGTATAAAATACTATTATATTTTCTACCTTATATTTTAAAACTAGATCCCGTAATTCTATTAAAGTTACGCTTTATCAATTGGTGCTCTTACATAATGTACTCTATAGTTTCAACGGGCATGCAAAGCCATATTTCTACATCAACGTTAATAAAATATAATATAACCCAAAATTATATCCCAATATCTTCACACATTATATTTTAAATAGGCATAAGGTTATATTTCCTAGTAAGTAATTATAAAATATTGACGTTTTCGTGGATTTTGGTTAATTCTTACGGTATGCATTCTCAAGCTAAGATTCTAATTAGAAATCTCCATTAACTTCATTAGGTTGCAATTAATTATATATCGATAAGTACTAATGAGATTTCTCGTTTATCAAATATCATAAAATAGACTTGGACACAACTTTGTGTTTGAACGAAACAACTAATCAAATTAATCGGTTAATCTTTCATTCGGTCATAGCATTCACTATAATTTATTTTCTATTGAATGGATAATGATAAATTCCCCTTTATTTCAAATATCAAACATCAATTTTCTAATTTAAAATTAATGCATATTAAAATTTGTTGTATTTTTGACCGGCATATTTTTCTTTAACTTATATTTTAAACTATCATAAAGCAAATCAATACTGATGACAAACTTAAGCGGCAATAAAAATAAATTCCAACATGTTCTTTCGAGATTATATTCTACCACTAGGTTTATTTTTGTCCGGAAATATGAATCATTGTTTGAAGCATATCTCCAATAAACGTGAATCAACTCACAACATTAAATAATGACACTTGAGGATATTGAATGTGATCGATTTAAAACAATCTAATTGTTTATAAGAACGTGTGTGTGCATCCTGCGAGTGAATTGGTTATTTCTACCCACACATCAGTGCTATTCCTTATCCAATTGTGTGCCGTTGCGTGAACATGACTCTTCAATGAACTTTTTCCTAACTGGGGTGTATGATCGATAGTTGAACTTGTTAATTTCCACGTCATCACCTCTAGTTTCATAGGCGAAAATATTCATGTCGGGATGCATTTAAAATTTGAGAAGGGATTCTATTTTATTCAATAAAATTCTAGATAAATATTAAAATAATGGAAAATGAACATTGCGAAATAAAATTCTACGCTTGAATAATGATGAAAAATTATCAAATTCGGAAACACGCAATATGAATAAAAATCAACTGTTTATCTTGGTAGATATGACCGGGAGAATACCCATGAATGTGATAAAAATATAATACTATATTTATCTAACGATTTATATAATGAAGATAAAGAAACTAAAAACCTTGAAGATTTTCGTGAAAGTGTTAAATTAAATAGGTTATTGTTAAATAAATAACATAATGCAAATATTTATTTTTAAAATGCCAGATGAAGCTGAAAAAGGAATTTAACTGCATATTTCATTTTGATTTGCTTATAGAATATTAAACTAATGGTTTTCAAAATAAAATTTAAATTATATTGTATAAAGAAATAACGTTGATTAAAATAAAACGTTTTATTGTTATTTTCTTAAATTTTTATTTACAGACATCTCCATTTGAAATTGATTATCTTTCTCATATTACGAATACCTTATATTGTAAGTAGGCATAATGGAGTTTTCAACCGACTACATATGTTCAATTTGGGTCTGAGTTCTACTCAATTACGACCTTAGTGTACCCTATTGTCTACGATTTTTAATGTTGAAATTAAATATGTTTGCTTGTACTCGGGAAGAATGCTTGCTTACACGGCCCCACTGTGACCGCTACGACAAGCCCTACTGTAATGTTGAGTCGAAACATCATTGTCGACCGATAAATAAAGCATATAGAGCCATAGCGGAGGGGTTTTATCGACACAACTCCATGGTAGAACCATGAAGTGGCCGACCTCCGATGACCAAACAAAAAAAAATTATATATATAGAATATTGCATGTCTGCATGTTTCAAAATTTGTTAATATCAAATGCAGGACTGAACAGAGACGCCCTGAGACGCCGCTGATCAGTCATATTCAAAAAAAATTTTAATAAAAGATAAAAAACAAAAATTGATCTTAGGGATATTAATCTACATTAAAATAATTACATTAATCATGATAACATCGAACAATAAAAGAAAAATCTACTTACTATTAAATTTCGGAAAATTTCTAATAAAATATTGGCATAAACAAAAATGATTAATTGTGCCTGAAACGTGTCAGTATATATACCTATTTTGTACACGTGTATGTATTGATGCATTAAAACAAACTCGAATTCTTTTTATTCCAGAATTTTCTATTTCACGATTTTGATATTTTTAATGGCAATTTTTGTGCCATAATTTTTGTTTTTATTTTTAAAATTTTATTTTTTAATTATTTTTCGTTAATTTGACGTCCATGATGGATTTGGAACGGTTCCAGAACATTCTATTCTACTTTTAATTTAATTTTTATTTTAACTGATGTTTTTATGAATTTCTTTTTGAGATTTTTTATTTTTAATACTAATTTATTTATTTTCCTCAACTTTTGTTGTTCTAGATGACTTTTGTGATGGTCATCGCCATTTTATAGAATGTTCTGGGTTTTTCTGGAATGTTTTACTGTTTTTATCGTCTTTTAAGTTATTCGAGTTTGCTTTTGGTAATTCTATGTTTGTTTGGTCATTTTTGAGTTAGATTTTTGCATCACTTCTTGCTTCTGTATAATTTTATTTAATTTCTTTGTTTATGTTTTTGTTGCTTTCTCCTTTAGTTAATATTGTTTATTTGGTGTAGGTTTTAATATTTAACTATACTTTTTGCTTTTTACATGTTGTGTACCTGCACGTTTCAGTCACAATTAGTAGTTTGGGTCTAGAAATCAGTTCTAGCCCAACATAAAACACTCGGGGGCCCATAAAATTGCGACCCGCAATTTAAATCAAAAGATGAATAAGATTAATTTTCAGAATACCTGCACTATATTACAAGTGCCTACATGCAAATTGGGTCCACGAGCTACAGGGTCGTGACCTCAATACCCACATACATAAAAATGCTACTATTACACTACATTTTACAGATGGGTTGAAAGATGAAGAAAAAGAACGACCGAGGTCGGTCCACATAGAATTAAAATTAGCATGCTCAAGAATCAGTGTCATTAATCGTAGTCTCAGTCTTTGAAATCAATTGTTCGATCAGGATGATTTATCGTTTATAATGTCGTGAAATGTCTTTACTGTCATGATGTCACACTAATAGAATTCTGTTGTTCGGGATCTCGTCTCAATGACGGCTCTGGTTTCAATGTTTGGGGAGGATTTGAAATATCTTGGTTGGTTCGTTGTTTGGAGTGGCTGTTCTTCCATTGGGATACGAATACTCCTTGATTGTTCTTTTAGTTTGAGGGTTTTGTTTCTTGCTTTACTGGAATTGGGTTTGAGTGCAATCAGGCCCAGTACGGTAATGTTTATCATCAGGCTTGCCGCTAATAGGATCAATATTGTGAGAGGTTCAGATTCTCTTAGTTCTACTACTTTGGGTTTGTTTATCATTTCTCCCAATTGGGTTGTATCTGTAATCTCTGATTTTTCGGGTTTGTTGACTTTGTTTTCTTCCGAGGTGACAGCTTTCTTAATTTCCTCCAGGGTTTTAATCATCTTCTCGGAGTTCATTGGGTTTTTGTTTATGGTAGTTAGGACTTCTTTTGTCATTTCTTTCAAGGTTTTCGTTACTTCATTTTTAATGCTGGGTTCCTCTTTGATGATGGAAGTTATTTTTCCTTTCATTTCCTCTAAAGATTTTACTACTATTTCGCAATTGCTTGAACGTCCATTGGCGGTCGCTGTTACCTGTTGTTTTATTTCCTCTAATATTATTACCATCATTCTCATTGCGGCTGGATCTGTTTGGGATTCTTTCTTTGATTTCTGACTTTGAAATTGTTTGGCGAATGTTGCTATCTGGGTTCTGATAACTTTCATTTCTTGTTCTAATATTGTTTTTATTGTCTGAGCCATTTGCATTTCCGTCGAACTTCCAGTTGTTTGTGGACATTGCGAACATTGCAACTTGATTTGTTCGCATTCCTCATTGGGTTTTTCACAGATTGATTTAAAGCTACTACAGGTGCTATCTTCTCTGCGATATGGGTATTCTTTCTGGCATCTGATCATTGATTCTTCGGCTTGCAGGATTCTGGGCATTGTCATTATAATTATCACCACGATTAGGCTTCTCATCTTTATATATACATATACGTTAATAATAATTACTTGGCTTTATTTACAATTTATTTACACAGTTATTTTATCTCATTTATTGGGAGTCACCGACCTCATCCCTTAATTTTACGGGAGGTTCAGGTGCTCGTCTTTTACTCAACTCGTTCATTCTTATTATTTCGAGTTGCGTTGCTATCAACTGTCTCTTTAATTCTGGTATTTCTTGTAATTGCTTCTCTTTACTTTTCCATTTTCTCTGCTTGATGGTTATTGCCGTCTGCAATGCTTGCATGCTTCGTCGTTTTTGATTTAAGATTCTCCGGTAATTTTCTTTCAACTTCCATTGCTTTTCTGTTTCCTCTCTTTGTTCCTTGATCTCCTCCTTGAGTCTTGCGTTTCTCTTGTCGACCTTTTTACTTTCTCGAATTCTCGTTTTTGCATAGGCGTATTGTGCTTCCAATTGTTCGATATAAACTTGGTCGATATTCACAATCTTTTTCAACTTCCTTGTTTCCGATTTCCAATAGTCTTCGATTACTGCCTGAGCTCTCAACTCTACTATCTCTTGTCTCAGGTTTTTATTTTCCGTCTCTTTTAGTTTCGATTCATTTATTTCCCTCAAAATTTCTTGCTTGACAGTGTTTATTAATCGTCTTGATTGAACAATGTGCTGTCTCAATCTCGTAATCTCTACATTTTGATTTGCAATTTTTGTTTTGAACAACTTCTTGCTGACTCTCCATTTATTACTATAGTATTTCATCGGTTCTTGTTTGATTGGTATCGTATTCTGGCTTTGTTCAGGTTGGTCAATTGACTTTCCCTCGTTACTTGTTGATTCTCTTTCTTTTAAATAATTCATATCTACAAAAATATACACATCATATTTCCTTTCGTCTCCCTTTTATTTGAATTTTTGGTTTTGTAATTTTTATTTGGTTTTGGCTTTTTTTTTTTTTTTTTTTTTTTTTTTTTTTTAAATCATTCTTATTTACAGGCAACCTCTCTCTTCGACTAAATCCATGTTGCGTTATTTTGTTCGTTATTTTCTTCGAAGCCTTCATCTCTTGTGACTTCGGCAGGCTGTGGCACTTGCAACGGGAACGGGTAGAGTGGCATTAATAATATTGGTGGTTGTCTCCTTAACCGATCTACTTCTTCCCGCAATTCCGTTGAGATGTTTATTTCTTCATCTAACAGAAACGTTAATCTACTTTCGTTTTCTATCATCTCATCCAATTCCTCTTCCAATCGTTGGGTTTTTTCAAGCATTTTCAACTTCTCGATTTCTGCTCTCAGATTCGCTTCATTTTCTTCGAAACATCGTTTTATTATCTCGGTTTCCTGTTTGGCTTGTTGAATTGCCTTATCGCACTCCTCTCTACATTTCGCATTAAGCGCAATCTGATGCTTCCAATTCACATCCCTTTGGGTGTACATACCTTTATATCCGTTCATCTCTTGATTAGCTTCCTCTACCTCTGTTTGTAATTGTCGGATCTGTCGATCTTGGTCTGTCAATTGTTGTTCCCATCTCTTTTCCTGGTATTCATACCTTCTTATTTCTCGAGTCTGTTTCTTTATGATTCTCTGTCTACCGTCGCTGATCCGCGTCTTGATTCTATGTTCTCTACTCAATCGGCTGATCTCATCTTTTTGGTTTTCTATCGTTTCCCACATTTTAAATTCGTCTCTTTCCATCAGTTTCATTGGTAACTGTCTTAACTCCTCTTTGGTCTCTTTCCAATTCTTTTTCCATTTTTTGGCTTGATGCTTGAGGCACTTTTCGGTTTCCTCAAATTTCTGCTGTCGTTTTCTCCACTCTACTTCCTCTTCTTCTCGCTGTGTAGCCCTTGTTTCGTAGAATTCTTGGTCTGCTTTTCGTAATCGCAGTTGTTCCTTGCTACTGATTTTCCAATAGAGCACTTGGGTTTGACTTCCTAGGTATTTATACTTCCATTTCTGAGCTTGTATTTTTATTTGTGTGTTAATTCGCTCTAATACGTTATCTTTAACGATTGGTTCTTTACGTGGTGTTCTCCTCCCTTGTCCCCTGACTTCGCTTAGGGTCCTTTTGCATCTTTCCCATTTTTCTTTCATCATTGCGCATTTGCCTTTTACTTCTTCTAGTTCCGCCTTGTAATTTCGTATTTGGTGTTCGTGACTATCATTCTGCCTTGTTTGGAGGGTTTCGTATTTTCGTTTCCATTGTTGCGCTTGTAGTTTTATTCGTTCCGTTTTACGCTGCTCCTCCTCGTAATGCTCCTTTGCTTCCCTAAGTTGTTCTTTTTGCATTATTATCTCTCCGCATAACCCGACTATCTCCATAATCCGCTGAGTTCGTAAATTCGAGAGCTCTTCCTCCAATTCTTGGTATGTTGAGGTATTTCTCACATCCTCGGTTAATTCCTCTACCTGTTTCATCCACTTCTCTTTTGCTGCTAGTGCTTCCGCCTTCTCCACTTCTAACTCTTGTTGCTTTTTCTCATACATGGTTTTGTACATTTCTATTTCTCTCTTTACTCTTTCTGCTTCGTATGTTTGTATAATGGATTTGTACTGTTCGAGTTGTTGCATCTCGGTTTCCACATAGGTTTGTGATTCTTTATTCATTGTCTAAATAATTACACTATTACTACCACTATTATTTCATACATTTATTATCTACACTTTATACACGGAATTTAATTTTCGTTATTGATCGGCGTAGCGAAATCCTTTGATTCGCTGCGCAATCCTCTGTCTACACATAGGACATTCCTTTATTTTCCTACTACACATGGCACACGCGATCAAATGTCCGCACGGCATATGAATAACTTCTACACTCCTCTCCCAACACATAGTACATTTGATATCTCGTAAGATAGCTGCTTTGACTATTGATTCCTCTTTTATTTTTGTTTCAGGTTTTTCCCTATACTGAGTTATCGCTCTGATCATATCGTACGTTGTTGTTGGTATATGTACGTTTTTCTGTAATCTCTCTCTAATCATGTTCTTTGCCCTTGTTGTGCTTATTCCGGCTGCTTTCAACGCTCTGCACATGTTAGGCTTGTCTACAACTTCGTCAACCTCTTCTTCTGTTACTAGTACTTCCGGATATTCGGTTTCTTGTTCGTTGTGATATAGGCACCATGCTTGATGTCTAATTTCTGGTATGCCTTCTTCCGGTAATCTCTGTTGGCTTTCGCATCTTTCGCACTTGAGAATTTGCTTTTCTGTTAGATAGAATCCTCTTATCGCTAGTTCAGGTCCTCTCGTATCATCTCCGAACGTTTTCATTCTATTATCCGCTATTTGCGTGAGGAATTCCCCTTCACAAGTTGGAACATATTCATCAACGATTCTGGTTATCGCGATGCTCATCTTCCCTCCTTTTTCGTCTTCGGTTTTCAATTTCTCTAAGGCTTCGTATTTGATTTCCGGTTTGTTGTGTACATCAAATCCCAGTACGAACGGACAAGTTGGAAACTC
>CAUHTR010000572.1:0-17805 GCA_959609185.1 Schmidtea polychroa | reverse complement strand
TTGAATTGGGTTATCGGAATTCGAGACATAAATAAATTATATTAGAAAAATGTAATATTTATATATATTAAAATATATAACAAGAACTAGAAAGTAATATCATTATTATTCTGTTTATAATTATAAATTTGTTTAATGCTTATTATTATTTTTGAAATACTCAATATTTTTTTGCACCTGCAGGTGTTCACTTTTTCCCAAATAAGTAATAATTTGTATTTAATTAGTTTTTGCCTTTTTTATTCTGGTATTTAATTCTATTCAATTTTTTTTAATAGTTTTTAAAATTAACTTCGCTGCTATATTTTGATTACAAATTAAAAATCAATATTTTATAAATTTCGATTTTCCCACATGTCAAGATAAGAATATCACTCCTATCTTCGCTTAAACAAACTTTTAACCAGAAAACTCTAGAATTATAATATTCGAACAAGAAAATAATAAATTCGACAATTCACAATAAATACATACCAATTCCAATGCAAAAATGCACACATCAGTTCTAATTAATTCCAAAAAGAACATATTCCGTGTCTGTATGCGCACACCAACACGAAAAACAACTTAACAACAACGCGCACACAGATAAAATGACACTGTCATTCCCCTCTCTGACTGGTCGAAACAGTTATTTCATCATCATAGTTGTTCCGGAAGGGTTTGGTTTTCTGATTCCGCGCAACTCTTTGGCTAACACACACAGAATCTAACAAATAGTAAAGTTTATTTTCTATAATATAACAAATTCAGAGAATCAATTACTTAATATAACCAATTCACTGGATCAATAACTATCCACTCTTACATTAATTCAATAAATTAAGCAAGGGTAAAATTATTAAATGACACTTTAAGTGGGTTGCTTGGGGTAAGATAATGAGTTCATATCTAAAACTTATAGTTTTTCTCTGTAGTATCTCATTAATTACTGGCTCCTCATATTTTTAGTTTTTTGATATTGTTCTCCGGATTTACTTATCAATCTGCTTTTATACCTTTTGATATATAAATCAGTTATTGACTAAATCCCATTATTTGGGTATTAATTTCATTTTGAAATTAACCGGCTCTTTTTCCAAACAGCGGATATATGAAGAAATTCTGTAATGCGAAGGTCAAACTTTAACTTATCGAAGCCCTTTGTATTATAATAAGTATTTAGTGAAAGGCAAAGTAATTTTAGATGTTGAATTTGGAATTGGTAAACTTCGCATCTTCGACTTTAAAGCTGGAGTTGAAAGTCATTGAAGAAATAATTAAAGCCAATAAAATGGATGACAAAATTACATTAATTAAGTGTAAAGTTGAGAAATTTGAGTTAAAATACGACATCATAATTAGTGAATGGATGGGATATTGTACATTTTATAAATCAATGTTAAACACGATTTTGTTTTCCCGGGGCTGATGGTTTAAAACTGGAAACATTATTATGCCAAATAAAGAAATTGTAGATTTAAAGTTTGAATTAAACAAGCATATCTTAGTCGTTACAGGCCGATGACCGTATTTTCCCGCGCGAAATAAATATGGATCAACAGTTGAAGACCGTATTGTTGATTTGTTTAAACTTGTATTTTCAAATCATCTATGCATTAGGCAGTAGCAGTTCATATTTTTTACTGTGTACATGTGCTTTATAATAAAAAATAATTTCTGTTTATATATTTTCCCGCGTATAAGCATTGCTATTAGAAAAATAGTCAGGCGTTAAAAGGTTAATAAATAGAATCTGTTTTCGAAATGTCAAGTCATAGTTCAAGTACAATAAATTTGTAAATTTTCTCGGTCACGACTGTATAATTTTATTCTGATTCAGGTTTAATGGGAAATTAATATTTTTAATGAATGGCGATATACTAGTATTAAATAATATAATTAAAATTTTACGTAAGAGGCGTTATGAATTAAAAGTTATATAAAATATTTAACCCTCCTTTGCTCTTTTGGGAATTTTTTTTACCGTCTGGCTATATAAACTCATATCGAATTACATATATCCTGTGGAGAATCTCTGGACAATATTGTAACAGAAAGTCTATTCTGAAGGTGTAACACCAAAGGAAGAGTTAGTGTAGATTCTGAGATCAATAACGTTTGCAAGTTCTTGATAAAAGTTATGCCTTGTCGTGTTGTGGATCAAAGAACAAAGTACTAGCTTGTAATGCTGACTTGGAGCTATATTTCTATGCCATATTATATAACTGAGTTATTTGCATTATTCAGAAATTCCGGATTGATATGAACGACGTTAAAAACATTATCTAAAACTTTTCATTCCCTTATTTAACACATTGTACGCAGGACACGTACTAGTACGTTTTTTGACGTTGTTACATGAGCTATATATTTATATTTAAATTTTCATATTTACGATATTATTATAAATGTTCCCACCAAAATAAGAAATGTTGGTTAAAAATTTAAATAATTTTCGATTTATTGAGATTTTACTGAAAAACTAAATTTGCGCAAAAAAAACCCGCTACAGCACAACTCCGCTAAAAAATGTACTCGTATACAATGTGTTAAAATAACCAAATTTACAAAAATATTACTTCAACAAAGTATTTATCCTAATCCTCAATTTGAATAGCAAAAGTTAAACATTACAGGAAAATGTCGCATAAAATTCATTGTAAATCATAATTCTGAATTAGTATGAGGGACACTGTATATTTATATTTTCCTAGATTTTCCCTAATCGTTTTTTTGGTATGGAAAGTACCTTTTTTCTACAGTCGATATTGACTGAATTTAACATTTTATTATTCGAGAACAGTGTTTCTCAAATTGTTTGTTACGAGATTTTGGAAAATTATATAAAATTGCTAGGGTTCTTGAGCTCTGAAATTATTCAAATTTTAAAATAAAGCTAAACAAGAGTTTTATAAGATAAATCAGTAGGTAGTTAGTAGCTCCCCGCATGTTCTTATAAAAATATCATAAAATTTATCTATATATCCTAAAATACAAGATATTAAAATTAATTTTTTCATAGGAAGTTCTTATAAAAATGTTTAAATTATTTGATAAAATTAAAATATCATAAAATATATTTTTGGTATGTATAATTATAAAAAATATTAGAAAAATTTATAAAAATTAATAGAAAAATTATTAAAAAATATTGAAAAATTAATGTATTATCAAAATTAAATAAAATTCTTAAAATCGATTGAAATTTATAAAATATTTATATAAATTTATAAAATTAAATCCAAAAAAATACTTCCATTTTTCTTGTTTTCTTGCATGTTTTTCTCTTTTATCTTGAAAATTATTTTTCGTTTATCTAAAGTTAAAATTAAAAATTTTTAACTTAAAAAATCAAAATCTTACCAATTTTGGTATATGAAAATTGTGATGAAAATATTAAAAAACATTTATATATTATTGTTTGTTACTTTTTAATAATTACATAATAATTAAAGGATTATGTTTCTTGTTAATAAGCTAGTTTAATGAGTTATTTTAAAGTTAGGATTGATCTTTGTTAATTATGAAAAGAATAATGACATAATTTGTCATAAGTAAATTTAAATTTGATAAATTTGGAGCTACTAACTACCTACTTAAATCAACATCAAAAACTTTAATTGCCGAAACTTGCATCAACTTCAATGAAGTTCGTTTAGTTTATCATTTTAAAAATCAAGTTTTCTCATATATTATAGTTTACAATATTTTTTATGCAAATAATCAATTTGAATATCTTTAATGCTTCTTAAGAAATATACTTTCAATTTGCTATGGACAATTTTTTAATAAAATCTATTCAAAAATAAAAAGTCCATAATCAAAAAAGGAAACAAATGAATGTTCAAGGAAGAATATATCAAATATGGTTTCGTAGCAAAAAGATCTGAAGATTCTCTCATTCCTTTTTCTTTGCGTTACAAATCAACCTTGTAGAATAAATCTTTGGTCCCAAACAAACTGAATCGATATTTGGAGAAAAATAATCCAGTGTTGAAAAACAAATCATCCAAATACTTTGAAAAGTATGCTGTTGAGAGAAAACAACAATTATATAAGATTGTCATTTTCACAAAACTTCCTGATAGGTTGCTCAGTTATTAGCAAAGTGTAAAAGCGTCATGCAGAAGCTGAATCTATAGTCGCATCAGCACTAACTATTATTGTTGAAACTATCCTTGGATCCGATGCTGCCCTAAAAGTGAATAAAAATGTTGTGGTTCTTTCATCACAACATCCCCAGCCTAAAGTGAACACTGAATCTGGAAAGCCTGAAATAACCCATTACTATAATGCCAAGAAAGATCGGGTTAACACACTCGACCAGTTGATGGGGTTCTACTCCATCCACAGGACGATGGCATTTAGTAATTTTTATGAACATGAATGATATTTAATCAGCATATTTTAGGCAAAAATGAAAATATGTGGTAATTTATGTATATGAATGCCTATAAAATATTTTTAAATTGAAAGGGTTCAATAGATGTAGGGTTAAAAATACAAACTAATGAATTATTTAATTAAAAAATTTTTGATTCCATCAATTAGAGAAAAAGTCATCAGAAAGAAAAATAAGTTATTTTTGACAATCCTAGCATCAAAATATGACACTCATAGGATTAAAGAGGATCATGTTGTGAAATCGAATGGATTTTCTTCAGAAAAGGAAAAAAAGAAAATACACGATGATGATTGATGGAAAACAGTTATATATAAACTAGTAGATTTAAAACGGAAATTGCCATTTCTGTCAAAAAGCGAAAATAATTTTTTAAAATTTGGTAGTCAGATCGAGAAATTTGTAAAAATCTTTATTGAATAAAATTTTTTTGTGAATTATTTAATTAAAAAATTTTTGATTCCATCAGTTAGAGAAAAAGTCATCAGAAAGAAAAATAAGTTATTTTTGACAATCCTAGCATCAAAATATGACACTCATAGGATTAAAGAGGATCATGTTGTGAAATCGAATGGATTTTCTTCAGAAAAGGAAAAAAAGAAAATACACGATGATGATTGATGGAAAACAGTTATATATAAACTAGTAGATTTAAAACGGAAATTGCCATTTCTGTCAAAAAGCGAAAATAATTTTTTAAAATTTGGTAGTCAGATCGAGAAATTTGTAAAAATCTTTATTGAATAAAATTTTTTTGTGAGAATGGAGTTAAATTAAATTAAACTTATTCTTGGGAATTAACTGAAATTATGCAAGTATTTGATTTTTATTTGATCTTTAATTTTGTTGGGTTTTATTTATTTAAATAAGAACACGTGGAGTCAGAAGCGCTAATTATCCTACTGAAATTATCATAAATCCAACAACCTGTTAGCTTCTTAAAATATTTTACATTAATTATTGATTCGGGTCGCTGAATCATATTTTTCTTTAACCACAAAATATATTATTAATAATAATTAAATTCTTATCTAATTTTAAATATAATTTGGCTCTTAGTAGATTTATTAAATAATCTTTTTGTTAAATAATCACAGAAAAAATGATATATTTATTGCTACTAGTTTCTCCTAATGGTTCATCGATACCCGTTGTCATCATTTTCTTCCGATGCTGCTGACACGGACAGCAAGATTAGAACGACTTCTATTTTATTTTTCCTATATCGTCGAATAGAACATATTTTGCATATAAAGCACCACTGTCCCATTAATATGTTAATTTTGATCGCGATGTTTTTTTCACTGATAAATGTCCGTCCAATACTTTATTCACATTTATTATTTAATTATTAAGACCTAACAATATTGAAACTTTATTTACAATACAAATTCAACAAAATTGTTGATCTGCTAAATCACACAAAAATTGATTTGTTAATGACATTTACTTTTAAAAATTCAGACCAAATAGAATCTTCCTAATGTAGATTACTTTTAGATTAATCCTGTGGTAGTGGCTTTTTTCTTCAGTTTCTCTCTTTAATTGTTTATAAATTCATGCTAAATTTTTTTCGATCGAGAATGGTAAATCTGAATGAAAATAACTGCCATTATATAATATATGGTGCGTTTCTTTGCCCACATGTATATCTGGACAGTTCCATAGTCTGGCAAAATTTCAAAACAATATTTTGGTATATATTTATATTTGTTATTTAGGACACTGTCCTGCAAAATTGAGACATTATCGTACATTCATTTTGGTTTCTAAAATATTTATGATTGCAAAAAATTAAAATTACAATATTATTTCATTCAAAATTATGAAAATAATTCGATGTCTTCAGTGTGCGTTTGCGTTAATTATATTTCGTTAAAGCTGATTCAATCCAAACAACATACTAAAATCAGTATACATTTTAAGTAATCTTAATATACTCATTGGAAGTAGGAATAAGTGAATAAAAATGCTTAAAGTTAAAATTATTCTTTATATATTCAGAAAAATTTAAAGCTAATTTCAAATTAATGAAAAAATGTATTTATTAAAATAATGCAGATTAGTATAATATTTTGGTGCTTGTTATGAGAAACAATCACATTCGATCAAAAACAATTTTTAAAATTTTTTCTTTTTCTTTTTTTGTCAATTAATAGTTATTTACTCAAAACTAAAATCATTTCAATTTCACTTTATATTTTAACAGTTATACAAACTTCGGTTAAATTGGTACAGCCGCTTATTTGGAACAAATTAATTGTGCCTAACATGTATCCTATTTAGACATTAAATGGTATAATTTATATTCTAATAATCATCGCCGTTTAATTATATTTTCCCCAAGCTACTTAACTCGGTTTATTGATTTAATTCTTACTGATCTTTTACTTGTCAATTATTGATCTCTTGCTTGTCAAAAGATGAATTTTGTTTTTCAAATCGCGATGAATGATAGTGATTTTTTTAATTAATTAGTTACTTTGAAGTTTGTATTTAAACCTTCTAGTAACACCCCGTTACAAAACTTTATTTGATATGAACTTATTTTAATCATATTACCTTTTAATCATATAATCATATTTTAATCATATTTTAATCATTTAATCATATAATCATATTATTTTAATCATATTTTTACGATAGAAATTCATTTAATTAATTTGCACATCTCTAATATATCTCCTCACTCAAGCAAAATTCGCCCTTGAATTCAATTTAATTACGATTATAGTGATATTGAATATATTGTGACAGTATTGCACTATTGTACAATTAAACATTAAAAAATACAAAATAACCCGTTTTATTCATTTTTCCCCAATCAGATGTCAATCCTGGTTCAACAGTTCTAGGGGTAATAGTTTTTTTGATTAGTCTGCATGATCATAAAGCTCACAAAACGTAATTAGGCGAAATGTAAAATGAGAAACAAATCCTCATCATCTGAGTAAATTAAAACATTTCCAGATAAGAATCCTGAATTCTAAATGCTCCATTAGTATGTAGCTATTGGTGTAACAATGTGCGTAAATAATAGATATCGAGTAAATATTTAGAATAACATTCAATATCTAACACGATTGGTGTCAAATTTGGAACATTAAATAAACATTTATGATATTATTTATGATTTTGACACTATTTTTATAGTAAATTCGGTGGTGATGGTTTATTGATTATAACATATTTGAAACCTTTTATTATCTCTTTATATTTCTGTTGGGTTTTTAATTAAAAAAAATTAATTTTTATTGGGTTTTGTATAAAAAAAATAAAATAAAATAAAAGACTTAATAATAAATTCAATTTTCATTCAGGGGTGAGTTTCGAGTTTCGGGTCGGTTCTGGGTTGTGCGCTGTTGGGTTTCAAAATAAATTAACAAAACTATTTTATAAATAAACTAATTTTATTATTTATGGATTCCAGCAAACAATCGAATTTTTTGGTAAACCACTATTTTGTTTTAAAACACCTACAAGTGTATAATTTCATTGTAATAAATCCTTTTAATTATTTGGTCACGGTAGATTTGTGTTTGTATACATAAAATTTTGTTATTTAATAAATTTTAATAAATTTTTGCTTTATTATCGATATAAATCATCAAGTTGAGTATAACGTCATAAAAATAGAAACTCGACAATATAGCCATTTTTTTAAAAAATATTTTCTCTCAATTAAATTCACAAATAAAATAGCGTTTAATTGCATGACTTTTCCGATTCATTTTTTGCTTTAGATTAAAATACTGGATTTATTTATCTATTTTGTCATATGCAATGAAAAATTTAAATATTTTGCTAAATTTATTTCAATTATCACTAAAATTTCTCTTCATTATACTTTATTAGTAAATTAGATATTACGATTGACAACTTGGAATTTTCACTTTCTAAATTGTGTTTTTTGCTTCTTTCCCGACTAACAGCGATGGAAGTATGCAAGCAAACTCTTATATTTTTTAATTTTCGACCACAAATTTAAGTTTCTTCATCCATATCGATATCTCGCCTACTCTGTAATAGGATTTTATCTATTATTGTCGTTCTATTTTGCCACTGATAGCTTGTTGATTAGAGAGGAAACAAAGATTATAACATGAAAGGAATATAAAAATTAAAGAAAAGTTAAGTATTTTTGGTCAATATCTGCATTAATGTCAAAATTACAAATGTCTCAGCTGTTTGAATATCAGAAAACAAATTGAATGGATTTTGAATTTTGGTATTTTAATAAATTGTCATTATTGTAATGGAAAACATGAATTTAATGGCGCTTAACAAAAATTAATTTTGTTCATAAAACATTGAAATTGTTGGGGTAACATTGGAAGGCACAAAATGAAACTGAAGAGTTGTTAAAATCAATAAAAACCGAAATAAATGCGAAAATTTAGAAAATTTGAAAATTAATATTGATCGGGAGGAAGTTCAAAAATACCGTATTAGCCCGAATATAATGCGCCACGAATTTAACGCGACACCAAAATTTTCATAAAGATTTTTAGGAAAAAATACTCATAAAAAAATTAAAATTAAGGGAAATTCAATCAGATAAGCGTTTGGTTAGGTAATTAAAAGTAATACATAGGTTATATTCTTGACAATAAATTTTAAATTAATTTCAAAATTTAATATGAATTAATTAATTTAATTAGACGTTAACAAGTGGAGACATATTCACTCTGCAGCAGCGCTGTATAAACAAAGGCGCTGGCCTAGACCACATGGTTGTTTTGACGTGTTTGGTCAAGCTAGGAATTGTTCGGAAGCTTATTCGCATTTTGGTCTCCGTAGGAGAATGTCGTTATTTAAATTACATTACTTAAACCACAAATTTAGCGCGAGTCGATTATTTAATAAAAATAAAATGTTAAAAAATGTCGCGTTAATTCGGGTTAATATGACAATAGTAAAAATTTAGTGACGGGTCCCTAGAAAAAGTTATAAAGAAATATCAAACTAATTAAAAATTAATTAAGGCGCTAATGGGAAGCCCGAAAAATTATTAATTGATTTTTAAATAAGGCATCAAATGCAAAGCCACATTTCGGGAATAATTGCGAAACAATAATTTAAATGTCTTCAGAGAGATTGTATAAAAAGAGAGCTGTAGAAGCTAATCGCCATTCCGGTTGAAGAGAGGTTAACGATTAATAGCCGAATATTAAATTATTTTGTGATTGGTTAGAATCGAGAGAAAAGAATACATGTATTAAATTATTAGTTTTGACGTCCAGAAAAGGGATTTCTTTTTGAGTCAATTGTCTTCCGTCTAACAAAACTGTTAATGATAAAAACGAGTACAAATAGAGTGACAATTCTGTAATTAGTGTTGAGAATAAACAAACGTGTGTTTGGTGTTGATTATTGGATTTAATAGAGGGACACAAGGAGTCAGAGAGTAAATCACAATATTTTAAAATGCAACTGATCACAAGTTGATTGACCTGCTGGTGAATCACTTGTAATCAAATGACTCAAACGACATCTACAGAAAAAAGCATAAAAAATCAGATAAAAATGACACTACTACATTGAATAAATTGGAATAAGTTCCATAATTTACGAAAACCAAATAGATAACCAAAAGATCGCATAAAAAGCTTGATGTTACCCTTGGAGAAGGTTATGGTGGGTATCTAAAAGTGTTTGAAGGAGGCTTATAGTTTTAAAACAAATTGAAATCACGAGCCCAAAGTTAGTTTTTTATTTTACTTTCTTAGAAATTAAATTATAATTACACCTATAGATAGTCTTCTATAGATAGTCAACAATTCATGTGACGAAATTAATTCTCCCTCATTACATCCAGTGCTAATTTCAATGGCTCGTGATTTTGGTTCTTTGAAAACAAAATCTTCTTTTTTTGTTAGATCGTCAATCCAAATTACAAACGCTTTTTCGGTTTTTTCTACTAAAACATTCCTCGAATATGATGACAATTTGAAACTTAATTTTGTACCTGAAGTAACAGACTGTTTTAATAGCACTTCATTCTTTTTAATGGGTCTTATTCACCGAAATCAAAATGCTTACCAACATCCGTAGATCTCTCTCCTTTCGTTAAGCGATCTAAAATTGCAATTTTAATTTCCAAAGAAATTCCCATTCTTTTGTGATTCTTTTTTTTAATCGAATAAATCAATTTTGAAATTCATAGGAAAGTTTTCATTTAAATTTCAATAATTTCAAGATAAAATAAATTATATTTAGTTTACATTTATAAAAAAATCATTTTTAAAATTTTTTACCTTTTCCAATAAAAACAAAACAATTACACCAGGAAACAGTTTACAAAAAAAGTCGTATAAAATGTTCTATAAAATACAGCATAAAAGAAAAGCGCATAAAAACAGAATTGAACGTAATTATATTTTTTAACAACAGGTTAATGAAATCTTTCATATTTTCCCAAATGCTCTTTAACCAATATTACAGTTGTTTCATAAATTGTAGTAAAAATTTCTATGAAATGAATTTTGGATATTTTTGTTATGCTTTATATTTTTTATATATGTTTAACTATGTAGAATTTAATAATTATTTCGGTTCAAAGGCTCAGAATACGTTTTAACCTATATAGTAATTTAGTTTAGTCCACTCTTTTGAATTAATGATCTACTTGGTTTGTCACTATATCTAAACCATAATAATATATCTGTACTAAAAAATATCTTGTTTTTAAAATCTAGAATCTTTAGTCAATTCATCGGATTGAATTTAGATCTTTTATCGACTTTGATTTTATTTCGACAAAAAAACTCCAAATGTGAGAAAACTTTTCCAAAGATACATAAAAAATATCAATGTCACTTTATTACGTAGTGCGTTAAATATGTAATCGTCTTCAGGCGAAAACGATGTTCTATTAATCTCAATTTTCTATGAAAGAACATCAACGTATATAGGTACTATTTTTCAATATAACCTACATTTCGGTCCAGACATTTTTGTCATCGTAAAATCAGTTCAGAAAAGCCATTTTTAAAGAAATCAGAGGAGCACTAGGCAAAGAAATTCTGCGCAGTAGCTTTTAGATCTTCATTTTTTGCTAACGGCGTCCCTCGTAAAGGCTTCTTGTGTCGGAAAAACTACATATCACTTGGTTCCAGGTCGGTGCTCTATTGTTGGTTATCCACAAATGTCAGACCGAAACTTCAATTGTGGTTTGAGAATCATCAGGTCATTACATTGGGATTCCTTGTCTTATATGAACCAGTGAGGTGTGTTCTTTGTCTTTCTCCTTTTGTGTTTGCCGTTTTGAACTAGCCGACTATAATAGACAGAGTTGATTATGATATCTTTATCTGTGAAATCGTTGTTATGTCCTTTTTGATCCCAAAAAGTGGAAAACATTATCACCGTCTAAGGCTTGATCCTATTCTACTCTTCAAGAAAGGTTTTTTTTTACTCTGCTGACTCATATTTAAATTTAAGCAAATGCATGTTGATTGGGATTTTAACTATCATTTAATCAGTCAAAAGGCGTGGAACGAACCTGGAACAGTTTTATGTGACCATTAGACTTCAATCTTGCATAGACAGTGCTAATATTTATATTAAGAGAAGTTCACACCATTCTCGTGACCATTCTACACTTTCTTGGATTAATTTCTGTAATTTTTCATCAATAGTCTTTATTCGTCAAAAGCTGAGTTGTACCCTCCTTTGAACTTTCTTACCCAATATTTAACATTACTCATCGACGAAGCATCCTTCTATTAGGCTGCCTGCAACCGATTTCACTACATGTTTTGGTCTGCAAAACGAAGAACTTGATTTCGCTGCGATACTCCACTTCAGAAATCATGACTATGACGAAATTTCAAAAAGACACGTAAATATTGTAACTAACCAAAAATATAAACAAACAATACCAATGAATGAACTATTTTCTATAACTGAGTAACAGATAATATATTCGTTTTCTTAAGACATTTATTAAAATATATAATTATTATAAAACTATTTTATTATTAAGAAAATTAAATATATAATTTTTTCTACAATAATAATAATAAATATTATCACTTAAAATTTTCTAATATTAGTAATAATTATTACAATAAGTCCTTTAAAATAATAATAATAACAATAATTATTTTTTTGAAAATTAAGTTTATAATAAAATGATGATAATAAACCTGACAATACAAATTATAGTAATGCTATTAAGATGATTGTGGCGTGTACAAATTTCACTGTAATTGTAAGCATTACGATAAAGCAAAAGAAAATATTTCTAATATAATTTAATTTTTTACAAAACTGTAATTAAAATTATTCACACAAAGAGAAATCACTCGTCACATTCCTTTTCTCCAACCCTCTGGCTGTTGCTAAGTCCCATATTCCCCACAAATCATTTACCTTCACTCCGCTGTACAGTAATTCATTCCTGAAATCGTGACCCACTAGAATCTTTTTTGCGGTTAATTGGTGTACCTTTTCCATGCTTTCATATTGGTCGTCTTGGTTTCTCGTCATTCTTTATGTAATCCCGTGGATATGTGATACAAAATTATTTGAGTTTTTCTCGAGGAGTTATCAAAGAATTATACAGCACTTTACCTGTATACTCTATGAGACAAATTGATCTCATTTTTAGGTTCTGAGTTGTATCTAATAAAACAAAGTGCCTTTTTTGTTGATCATAAGTGGTAAATTTTAATACGCTTATTTTACATTTTTATATGCAATGAAAATAACCAATCATCTCCTTTTGAAGTTCCATATTGGTATTTTTCTTCAATAAATCTAAATTAACAAGCGTAAATTATATAAGGGGTTTTTCCTCAACAATTATTTTGATGTTTGCTTACCGTAATATTAAAAGACAAATATACCGCCATTTCATCTTATGACCATACATTTATATTTCTGTTATTATATTTATATTGTCTTATAATTATATGGTAGAAGATCGGGTAAACCGGCCACTTTTACGCCTGTCAACTCGGCAATTTTTGTTTTCTTAAAGAAAACTGTTGATGTCGTAAACAAATTTTAATTAATTAATTAGTTTGTATTTTCGCAATTACATAGTCTGGAGCTCTATGAATATAAAATTATTATATTCTTCTTAATTTTTCATTCTCTACTTGCTCATGATTTTTCACTGCAAAACATATATAGATTTTTCACAATCTTTAATCAGTTTTGCAATTGAATTTTTAAATCGATTCTATTGTTGGACTGAGTTGAATCGATCCGATCTAATTAAAATAAACTAAACTACCAAAATATTAGTAAAAGACTTTAAAACCAAATAATTAAATAAAATTAATTTAAATGCGGGATTGTCCTAGCACCTGATTGGTTGAGCCACAACACAAATTTCAAATTAAGCCGATGTCTCGACAGACTCAGATTTTTTTGGAGACAAAAATTATTTATAATAAAACCGTTTTTAATTTTTGACCACTTAAATTAGTAATTTATTCATTGTCAAATATATAAATTGTTAATTTGGATCTATTGAATGCACAAAAATTTCATTTCATTTTGAGGTCTCCATAGTTGAGGGTCCGATCTCAACTATGTGTTAGGGATAGGCCTGGAGCCTTAAATTTAAAACAATAAAAATTACTATATTTAGAAATAGTGGGAAAAAAATAATAAATAATTACTTAAAATAAAATATAGGTTTAATTAAAATACTATAAATAGAAATAAGTTATACATAGTGATACTATAAATAGTAATTATAATATTACTAATAATATATTAAACAAATATTATTTAATATAAATAACGGTTCAAAATCGGAACCAGGGAGAACAATTTAGGACGCAAATTTTGGAGATAAAATTTAAGAAGAAAAAAAATCGTGAACGAAATTTTCAGTAGAGTCAAAAATTTCAAAAGTGCAAATTTTGCAAATAAATTAGAAAAGAAAACGTGATTAATTGTTTTGAATACTTGAAAAGTGAATTGGTAAAGAAACTTGAGGAAGCAGATTATTGAGGAACAGCTGAGGATTAGAAAGCTTTTGAATTTGAAATAGTAGACAGCTGTTGTTGATCCAACTATATAAGTAAAAGCAAAAGTCAGAGAAGGACATTAGAAAATCTCAGGAGAAGTCAAATTAGAAAATTAGAATATTGATTATAATTTCAGTCGAGGTAAAATATTTAATTGTGAGCTTTGTTTGAAGGATAACTGTTATCCTTGTGATTGTTAATATAATTTAAGCGAACACAAAGTACCGATAGCTGCTTTCGTGTTTCCTGGGAGCCCCAAAATCAACCCACTTACTTCATTCTTTCAATTGTATTGCGATCGTTGTGCTACACAGGAGCCAACGATTTCTTGCAGGCTGAGATAAACAGCAGGGATTAATAAATCCATTGTCTTGAATTTTTCTGTACATTAGTAAAATTGTAATTTTGTAAATTATTAATAAAAGTTTTAAAAGAAAGAAGTTGGTTTTGTACTTTGAATATTTAATAAATACGCGCAACCACATTAAATATCGTATATTTATATTTTATTTGGAGTCATGGTGTTAAGATTATAACCCCCATCTTTTCGATCTTAACATATGTATGGTGGTTCTTAGTTATAGATATGTATATGTATATATGAAAGTCAACTTAATATTCAAAATGTATTTAAAATCCAAAATTTACTTCAAAAACAATTATCTTTTCTCAATTCTTTTTCAACTGATGTATAAAAAAATCAACTCAAAATGATTTATTAATTTTTAAATCCCTTTCAAATTATGTTTTCTATGTAATGAGTTGATTTGACAGTTGTTAAATGCTGTGTACTATGTGCAAAAATGTATTGTTAGACGGAGATTTTTTTTAGTATCTCGTACTGTCTTTTATTTCCTTTTTATAAATTTTTGTAGATTATCTCTCAAAATTTTTGTCAAAGATAAGAATTTATTTTGGGGTGTTAAATTGTGATTTTAATGCGCTATTTATACAAAATTTTATTTAATAAAAATGAAATACTATTATTTTCCGGCTTATACGCATGGAATATTAACTATTAATTTTGCTTGCAAAATGTTAATTATTATATATTTTTACTGTTATAAATTACACAATAATTAATATTTCATGTTTCTATATTTCCGGTATTCCATATCACACTTTTTTATAATAATGATTATTTTTTCTCTGTACTATTGGTTTAATAAATATATAGTAAATTTAATTTTCATTTTTTGTCTTCTGTACTTATATTACTTATATTACTTACAAAAGTATAATAAATTTAATTTTCCATATTAATTTCCACTTGTGTTAAAAGTAATTTATACGTGAATTAAAATATAATAAAAAAATAACCATATAAAATAATTAACATAACCGATCATTAATAAGATGCAGAATAGTCAGTTGAATAAAGTTTAGTATTAAAAATAAACACAGAATAGTCGATTAAAATGAAGTTCGGCAAATATATACAGGGTGGTCCTTCGTAATTGCACAGGATAAATTATTTGGATTGACTCGGATTTTAGGACTTTAGTTGGCTCTCATTGACTCTCATCTTGAGCTTTTTACTAATTTATTCGGCCCAGTCCTATAATCACTTGTTAGGACAAATGCATATTGGCCTGCCCCCTGACATCTAACATAGGTTTTTGTCTGTTTTCTCAACCAATCAGGGTTGATCACGCCCACGCGTTTTGATCAATTTAATTGATTTTTTAGTTTAATTTTCTTATTTTTTTGTTTTCCTTATTGGTTTGAGTAGTCGCTTTTATATTGGTCTTACCACTTGGGTAAGCTGATATTTTTTGCTATTCTGTGATTTTCGGATATTTTTTTGTTTTCTTCTGCATTAAAATGTGTTCTTTGTGCAACTGCTTGCGCGTATTAATTTATTATTTGTTTTATTTTTTATTTTGTTATGATTACTTTTATTTTACTTGTTTTTTACTTATTATACTTTTTTTGATGTTTCCTATCAAGATCGGGTTCCTCATTTGAAAAATTCAGATCAACAGTGCCATGGTGCTTGAATTCAGACGGCGTAAGCCCTTCTAAATTTACAAATTTTATTAACTTACCGAAAATTCAACAACTTAAAAAGTATGTTAAATTGATTATGTCGAGTTATAGTTTATTGTGTGTAATATAATAGTAAGTTCTGTAGGAAGCAAATGTAGAGTCCAGTCGAGTCTCCTTTAAAAATTGTGTCGGGACAGCTGAGGTTAATCAAAATAATAATAACAATATTTATTAACTTAAAACAAAACAAAAGAATAATTTAACCGGATCTGCTCATAGTTCTTTCAAAAAATCTTTTCATATTTCTTCTGTATAAATTCTTCCATACTTTCTTGATTTTTTTAGAATATTCAATTTTTGATCTCTATAGTATGTTGTTAATCTACCTATTATAGAGACTTGAAATGTGAATTTCTACTTGGAGAAAGAAATTTTGCGGGAAAAATAGCACTATTAAATTCTTGTATTCGGTTTCTTCTTGTGTGTGCATATTACCCCAAAAATCTTTTAAAACGTTTAATTTTAATAATTACAAAAAATAAGGAAAATTCTTTTAGTTACTTTTGAATATTTTTAGCATTAGTTGAAACGGTAAAACTGGAAATTTTAAAGACTAGAATTTTTGAAAATTATTATTGAAAGTTTTTCGATATAAATCAATAAATAATCTCCATAAATTTTTTTGGATTGGACTTTAATTATGATTTAATCAGTATTTCATCAAATAAATTATTTTTCATTGGTTTCTAAATCCATTTTACTAAAAAACATTTTTAACCAAACTCTTAAGGACCCCGTTCAAAAAATGGTAAATCAAATGCAGTGCCTCAGGCATCGACATTTAATTCTTATATTAATCGTATTCAAAATTATATAATGCATTTCTAATGAAATAAATAAAAATTACTTTGTCTAAATATTATTATTCTTTTTTACATTTTTTTCGAAAAATAACAAAATACAGAAAAGCAAACAATCTCGATCACAAATTAAAATTGCCTATGGTGAATGGACTATTAGAAACCTTAATAGTGGATCTTTTTTGACGAACCTAAACAACAAAATCAATTTCAACACTACCTTAGAAGGCTACATTATTACATGCTCAAATTTATATTGGAGATTCTATTTTATTCTTTATCTCTATTCTACGACATAATTTTATCACCGAGTTTTAACTCCAATCCGAAGTACCTACAAAAGCTAATATTCTAGACCCGTGTTTCTCAAACTTTCTGTTACTTTAGAACCCTATCAATTTTTTTTCGTTTTCGCGGAACCCTTTCGGAAATTTTTATTGCCAGATGAGTATTATTCACTTATATTATAATCCTCCTTTTTGACATATTTGTCGATCAAAAAGAGGGTGAATTTATTTTAAGCAATTTCAAAAAAGAAAATTTCATATTAATGAACTTTCATGGTAATTTATTTGAAAAAACT
>CAUHTR010000571.1:0-100511 GCA_959609185.1 Schmidtea polychroa | reverse complement strand
ACCATTTGATCCGTTAGGCAGCTGAACATATGGAAGTGGTTGTTTTCAACTCTCTGAATCCATATTTTTTTTCTTTTGTCCTTCTATTTTATTATAACTATCAAACATTGTTTCGTATGTTCCTTGTAGTGATAAGTTCGGTTCGTTCAACAGCTGAAAAATATATGCAAGATAACATAATTTCATGTTCCACTCTATGTCCTCGAAGGACTGGACTAGATCACTATTTTTACTTGATAGAAAGGCAACTGCTTTTTCTTCTTTCAGTTCATATATTCTTTTTAATATCCGACCCCTGGATAACCAGCGAACTTCCGCGAGTAATAATGTTTTATGAGATGATTTCATTTTCTCATACAATCTTTGAAATAATATTGAATTATTTTACCGTTTTAACAGCTGTTATTAATACCTGATTTAAATCAGCACTAATATTTTTAGTCGCTAGCTTTTCTCGATGTATCATACAATGTGTACCTATTACATTCAGAGCTACTTCTTTAATTTTTGTGACGAATCCTAAATTCTTCCAGTCATATTAGCTGCACCATCAGTACAAACTGAAATACAATCTTCCATTTTTAAATCAATACTTAAAAAATAACCTGATATTGTTGTAAAAATTTCATGACCAGTTGTATGCCCTTTTATTTCTAAGCATTTTAAAAACTCTTCCTTAATTTCACTTTCATCCCCATCTACATATCTAATATAAACAAGTAACAAAGATTTACCAACAATATCCGTTGACTCATCTAATTGAAGAGCATTTATTTTTGATTTTTCAATTTTTTTGATTAGTTGTTGTTCAATATGTTTATGCGTCTCGCAACTGTGTCGTTTGAAAGAGATATTGTTTCTATTTTCCTTGCAAATTTATGACCAAACATTATTTGTCAGGCTTCAACCTTGCAAGGCATAATAAGATTTTCTTCTATAGTGAAATTTTTTTTCGATTTAGTAATTTGAAATGATATAATAAAAGAAACTTTGAGAGCTAACTCATTTTAAGTTCAAAGTAATGTATATTGCATAACTGTTTTTTGAGATTTCACTTCGTTTTCTTTCCTTTTAAAAAAATCCTTTGGCTTATTTTGGTATTGCGATTGTTTTGTTTCCAAATGTCTTTTAAATTTTACCGGAGCCGGAGCAGTATTATCGATATATAGCACTATATAGCACTTTTTATGAATCCAAATCCTAAGTATGAAGAATCATATTTGCGAAGCTTTCTTTTATTTTCCGATAAAGAGGTTAGAGAATTAGAAACGTTTTCATTCAAATCACTTGTTGATTCTATACCTTGTTCAGCACTTTGAGTAGCAATATTTTCAGCATTTGTTTACGGATAGCTTTCCTCGGTATTTTCAGTAGTATTTAAAAAAAATTTAATTTACGTTGTTTACTCATGATGGTATTTATTTAAATTAATAAATAATAGTTTAAACTTCGAGCGAATGCCGGAACCGTTATTTCTTTAATTAATCACAAAGTCCTTAGTAATTTAGTAAAATAAAACTATTTATTTAACTCTAAACTAAACTAAGATATTACATGCTTATAGATATATCTTTACTTACCATAACTAACATAGTTACCAATGTAAAAATCAATTTTCAATTTTCATTAAAGAATTTTTTTACATGAAAAGTTTACAAATATTTTTTCTACATTTCTAAACCGAAATTTTAAAAAAATCCGCAGAATTTTTCTAATATTTAAAAATATTGAAATTCTAACTGAAACTCTCAGAAAAAAAATTCATGGTTTTTCTCCAATTATTTTTACCGAAGCAGGGCGTTTTGGCGCCGCCGTCTTGACGCGACAGTTTTAGCGCAGGACATAATTCTATAAATTAAAAACCGTTCAAAAAATCCTGTACAATATTTTAAATTTAGAAAAATGACAAAAATTCATAAAAGTTTAATAAATCTGTGTTTATTAATCCATCAAAAAATTATGTGCAATTCCTCTGAGATATTCGAAGATGTTTCGATCTCTGTAACACTCAACAATTGTCATGATTCTCGTATCTGCTGCGACGTATTTTCTGCACTTTACAGATAGCTAGTCTCCACGAACGAACGAATGCCCTTTTTGAACATCTCGAATTCCGTTTATAAATACAAAACCGGTAGCACGAATCCTTTTCTTGCTGCCATGATTACGTATATCTGTAAGAAAAGGGCAGGAGCTAGGCTGAATGTTCCGTCAACATAAAGTTTTTCCATCAGATTGCTCCACTCACTATTCAACTGTCGTCCAAAATGAAGAATTCGATTTTCGTCCGGTTTCCCAAATCCCATCAAAGAAATTCTGCCATTTGATCTTGTGCGACTTTGTACATGCGATATGCCTCCGGAATGATAATTGAAGCTCGATTGACAGGTTGTAGAAGTGCTACTTGGTTGTTGTTTTTATTCCGCTGAATATCCTTGGGAATGGCGTCTTTGTTTGGCATCTTCGTTTGAACGGCAGTCGAGGTTCCTTGGAGAGCACTGTTGAGGATAACTGATAGGATTTCAGTTGTCTCTGTTGCTCTTCTTTTGATCCCACTCATTTTGATGACAACCTGAAGTTGAGCTGCATCACTTCCGTGACTATGCTGGTTCATCTGCATCAGAAGCCGATCATTGTCTATTGTGTGTAAACGAGTCTTGCACTCGTTCTTAATCTCACATCGCCAGAACTTCTTGGAATTATATGCACTGAGCTTATCGAACACCTAAAAGTATCCTTCGTGATTCAACTTTTCTTTGCCACGCTTCGAAGGTACATTTTCCATTTTAAGGAGTTAACAAAATTTATCTAACTCAACTTAATTTATGATTTAGTCGAGAACAATCTTACTCTTTTATAGATGTGAAACGCGCGTATGATTAGGCAGAAGAGTACCAAATGTCCTGCTCCAAAACAGTCGCGCCAAAATGTCAGTTTTTCTTTATTCTTATTCTTATACCTTCTGAGATGATAACTTTCTCGGCCTCGAGTTGGTTTGGTCCTACCCGAGTGTAGCAATTCATCATCCGTGCTTGGAATGGTTCCCTCTTGTATCTCTGTTTCGATCCGTTCTAGGTGAGAAATCTTTGCATAAACATCTCACTTGACTTGTGCTACAGCTTGGCGCACTTGATTTATTGTGAGCTCCAGCTTAAACAATACTACCAATCTACTTTCATTTACTTATCCACTTATAATGTTCCATTTTCTAGTGTAAAATGTATCTAATTAGACAAAGGAATTTTAAATTACGATGAATTTATCATTTTATATACCTTCGTAAATTCTTAAATCTAAGTAGGAAATACAAATAAAATGCTAGCTATTATTTAATTTGATTTCCTTCGTTTTGTTATTTAATAATTAATAAGTGTTCAGAAAAAGATTTTATTACCGGTTTTGAAATTTCAGATTTTTTAAAATAGAATAAAATACAAATTAAAAGCTTACTTAATATATTTGATCAATACTAAAAATAATGCTGAAACGTACTGAACTTCAAATTGTACTTGAAATATTTGAAGCGTACTCAAGCGATATCTGAAATATACTAAAATAAAAAGTTAAATTCAAATACAGGTATCCGGTTCCAGTAGTACCGGTATTGCAAATCCTAGTTCACTCAATCTCCTTCGGATGTCCCTCGAGTTTCAACCCGAAAACCCTGATCCCAAGACTCGATTTGGAACCTTTTCCGTAAGTATCTCTTAATCGACACTTGTTGGGGTCCTAGACGCTTGCTTCTTCAGCCTGCAAAATAATTATGCATATAACTTTAACTTACATCACAACATTCATCTCGACAATCATCAATCATTGTTCACTCATACTAAAATTTCGTTTATTTATATAGGTTCAATTGTGAATAAACTTTTATATATCNAACATAACTAAACAATTAAGAAACTAAAATTTCTTACTATTATTTTCATTATTTAAAAAACTTATGGATAAGATTTGAAGAAAAAATCAAAAAAAGTTGCCATAGTTTTTTTGCGGATGAAAAATAAAGAATTGAATCTTTTAACACGATTTTACTCATTATCTATTGTTTTTATGCTTTCCATACTGTTTAATTATAAACAGAAGATAATGAAAAAGATGATCTTCTGCTTAGATAAAACCCAAAAATTTTCTTACTAAAAATATAATGAAAAGAATATTTTTTCGATCTATAATAAAAAGACATAAAACTAAATAAGAATTGGATATTAAAATTTCGTACACTATTCTCGAATTTTACTGAAGAAAATAAAGAAAACGTAACTCAAACCTAAAATTAACATATATTCCCTAAAATTGAAATTGCCCCCCTGGAAATACAAATTGCCCCCTGGAAATCGAAATTGCCCCCAAGTGGGGCGTGGGCCCCACGTTGGGAAACACTGCTCTAACTCTATCTTTGCCTGTCGCTCTGTCTTTTAGATTCTACATTTGGATCTTGAACTTGTTTCAAGAGTGGTGATCCACTGTGATTTTACGGGGAATCAGTTCCATTTGAGCCAACGTCTGCACTCGACACTACCGTCAAAGTTATGCATATAACTTTAATTTTAAGGTGGAATTATTTGCATTTATGGAATTCACTGGTCGGCTACTTCTGAATTAGTCGTGGGGCCTTCTATACTTGTATTAACTGACTTGCTACTGATTTTATCGGAATCTCCTACCATCGCTGATTTGCATCGTCTATAATGGTTAAGTGAATGAAAATAGACATCGAAAGTCGACCAGTCGTTTGGTTTTTGACGACTAGATTTTACTTTAGAAGGCTTTCGTCGTAATTGGGGTTTACATGTGGGTTATACAATTCGGAACGAGGCTATCACAATAATTTTACAACAGATTAAACTGGATGAGTGGGTTCTGACTTCTGGGGAATTTATTATTATTACCAGAGTTAAACGATCGTGTCTTAGTCAGTTTACGTTAGAATTCCAAGATAAACAGTTTAGTATTATTGAATTGTGAATCATGGCTTGCGTGTTCTATTTACGGTTAAGTAGAAATAAAGAAATTACTTAAATAGTCTTTGGTATAATTAAATACTGAAAGTGACGATTAGATAATTGCATCAAAGTGTTGGAATACTAAAAGGTTTGTCGATAGGGAATGGCTCTCAATCTGACTCCTTGTTTTCACTGAGTAAATCACTAAGACTTCAATCCCAACATAATAACTTAATTTGTAACAAAATTGAATACATTTTATATCACAATTGTTTTTTCTTTTAGAGTTAGACACCCTTAAACTTAAAACACAATTTAATTAGATAGGATTTCTCTGATTCTCCTTTATGCTGCTCCCCGATTACTTTCGTTTCGCGTTATTCGATCAACTGGCGTTTCATATTTGTTGATCTCTGCTTATTCTCTGATATTACCCTCTGATCTCTGCTTAATTTCCCATAAATGTCTGCCTTATATCTAAATCATGCTAATTCCCGGAAACCCATTAAACTGACATTCAATTTATTAATTTTTTTGGCTCCTGACCCATCTAAATACCTTTAATCATTTTAAGATTATTTTATACATCTTTAAAATTTCATTTGTCATCTGGTTACCACTTTTTCTCAATCGAAAAATATTGATTTTTACTTTTTCCAAATTTTTAATTATTTTTGGTTGACTTTGATCATTTGTAATTTTTTATATTTTATTTCATATTTTTAATAACCCCAAAAAAATTTAAGAAACGTGACTTCAAATTTATAGAGACAATAACAAATTTTCTTTCTGGTTGGATGTTCCTTATGCTGTCGACTTCCTGTGACATTGATATGATGAATGTTCGTTCGGTTTTAGACATAGTGAATAAACTATTATAATTTAAACTTCAATTCCGACGCATATATAGTGTTGCTGAGTTGGTGTTTTCTACATAGCCAATCAGAGAGCAGCTAGAATGTAATTAATCATTGCCTGAAATTCGATTGTTATTATGTATGAAATGGCAATTAACTGGCTAGTTTCCTTATACATGATGCTTGCCTAATAATCATTTTCTCCGTAATTATCATAGGAAGTCTGCTATTTCCGCATTATCTTTTAATGCAGTTTTATTATTTATTCATTGTGCTAGGCTGAATTGATCATAAACGGCCATAGCTTAACTCAGTGCTATTCATCATGGTATTCGAACTTGAGTTATTTTCTTCGGTAGATCATTGCGCTTATTTATCGTCGTTGATTCTAAGTAGAGTCTGTGTTTTATGGGTGATAGATTAGTAACTACTTAACTCGCAATTCTATGAGCTAATTACCTATCATAATCCTTATTACGTCCCGTTATACTCTTTGTGTATAATATTGTATATCACCATAGTTTCACCTTTAGCGTGTTACTCGCATAATATCTTAGTTGCTTAATTGCTCAAAGGTTTGGAAGTCCGTTATAATAATTCAATCAGTTTAAGGTTGTGAAATTAAAATTATTTTAAAATAAAATTGAATGGAAACCAAATGAAATAGAGATATATAAATATGTAATGGCATTTATTGCAAACAAAGTTTGAAAATAGTATATAATTAGATATGAAAAGTACAAAAATGCAAATTTGTACAAAATCAATAAATGATTACATTTTTGATTTCGAAGCTAAAAATGGGTCAAAAATAGGAGATAATTCTGAATAATATAATATGAATAAGTATGCATGGAAAAGTATGAAAGTACAAATTTGTGTAAAATGAAAAATACTAATTCGTTAATTGTACGAAAAACCAGTTATGTAAACAAGTAAGAAAATAAACAATGTGTATTGTTGAGGCATGATTCTAGCATTTGCCTCCTGTTGATGTTATTTTTATTTGTTAGGACATTACAAAGCTTGGTTGAAATTTCTTTTTTTTTGAAATTTCTTCGATTTGGTCAGTTATTTTATTTAGTTTGTTGTTTGGAAGTTATATTTGAACATATGGTCCTTGTGGATTTTATTCTGAATAAAGTTAGGGCTAGTTTTGCGAATTCTAACCATTTTTGGGGTGTTCCGTTTTCATCGGTAAAGTAATTTCGGGATATGTATTCTGATGTTAATTACTGAATTTGTAGTGTGTATGTGGTTGGATTATAGCAATAGTTGGTGTTTTCCATTGTGTGCGTATTTTCGTTGTTGTTGGGTGTTAGTGTAATATTTGTTGGGATTGTTTGGTTTGATGCCATTTGTTTGTTCTGACTCCTGGTGTCCTTTATTATCGCAATCGAAGAACTAAAGCCCAACATAGAACACTATTCAATTTGATCACAATTACAACTTGTCATTGTATTTGCAGTGGTGATGGTCACATAATCAGAATTATCATTCAAAATTTATTATTATTTATAAGATATTAAAATATTAAAATATTAAGTAATTAAAATATATTTGTTTATTCATTTTACTTTTTTGAAATTCAAACATGTCCAACAAAATCATTAGTTGCTGAAGAAACCAAATCTTTCATTTTTATATCAAATTATATCTTATTACAGAACTTTTCTTTCGAAATAATCTTTAAGGTAGGTTGTCCAATGGGCTATTACCTTTTCTGGTAAGATAATTTGTAATTTTAATTAATTTCACTTACATTTAATTTCTCGGAGCTTCACAAACGTTCACAAATTCTTTATTGATTTATTCGACGAACTAGCAATTCGCTTTTCAACATCTCTCTTTTTATACCTCCTTCAAAACAATTTAATTGCTATTCAACATTTATTCCCTCATTTCGGGTCTAATTGCCTCAAGTTAATTGATCGGTCTCGTCTTTGACACTTTATCTTAATATAACTTATTCTGATCATTTAATAATCTCTTGGGCTTCCCTCACTTCTCGTTTGTCTATGCGCATCGGGTTTTCTTCCGACTAGATGTTTAATTAATTTTAATTAATTTGGTTTTATGTTATAACTTTTCCTGTGGACCCCTCACTAAGTAGTGTAGTAATTTCTAAAATATTTTTAACTTTATGTGTGTTTCCTACCTCATCTCGGATCTCAACATGTCTTCTCTGAACAACATTTTCTTCCCGAAAATTAAAGAGGTAAATAAAAGTCTATTTGTAACAACCAATAAAATTAATAAAACTCAAACTACACACATTTTACTTCGTCTTTTCCAACATTCACCATAAAGATGGTATCTTCAGGGTTTGTCAGTCTCGCCAATCTATTCTTTTCCTCTTGGATTTCCATTTCCAGTTGCTGTAGATATGTTAATTCTTGGTCCTGATTAACCATAAATTTTGTTTTCGGCTTACTCATATTACCCTTATTGGTAATTTTGTTGAAATAGCCTGTGTTGCTATTCTGGTTCTGAGGAGATGACTTATTAGATGTCCGAATTTTCCACATCCGTGACATTTTGTCTTCCTGGATGGATTCACATCAACCCTTTTTATTGTATTAAAGTTATTTCTACTCTGAGGGCCTCTACTTTGACAATCTACTTGGAATCATGTTATCTGGAGAAAAGGATGTGAAATGTTAAAAGCATCATGTTTCACGTGATGTCCGAAGCACCGCTGATAACCCTTGAAAATCTGAGGGAGCAGTTATAAATTTCGTTTCAATCCGTACCGATATCCGCAGCAGCTCTCCTAGGTGAGCAGCCTATAGTCTTAGAACAATGTAGGTAAGGGAAGTCGGCAAATTAGATCCGTACCTTCGGTAAAAGGATTGGCTCTAAGAACCGGGTATGAAGGGGTTTATTAAGAAGTTTTTTGATTTAAAATTGAGCTGTTTTGAATCTGTTTTGGGGTAACCTGAGATGGATTTGAAATGGTACTTTTTTTTTATCAATTAATAGGCGAATATTGCTTTTGATTGTTGATTTTCGAATTAGCAATCGTCGTTGTACACTAAACGGTCAACTTAGAACTGGCACGGACTAGAGGAATCCGACTGTCTATTTGTAGCGTTAGATANGTAATAAGGTTGCTGATATTGGTATACGTATCATTGTTAGGTTTTTCTTTATCTGGCTTGAACATTGAATCGGAGGTAATCACATGGGATTTTGGCAATTTCGAAATATTTTCGTTGTGATCATTGAGAGTCGAATAAATAAGCAAGGATATTTGATTCATATGTTCAGGAGTTAGAGGTTCGGAAAGGTCTGGATAGGTTGAACGGATAGAGTTCATAAGTTCATTGATATTGGCTTTCATTTCATTGCTCGGATTCTTAGTATTTTCGAAGTCGGTGGTATTCAATTTGGAAGTTGGATAGTCCTCATTAAGTGGATCAGGTTCTCCAGATTGGGTTTGTTGATGATTGGCAGTATCTAGAACTGTTAACGGTGTTTGTGCACCATAAGTTGGTGGTGTTGGTTTATAGGCGACATTCGGAAGATTTTTGTAACTATTGGCGTGTTTATTAGGCTGGTACTTAGTGGTACGAGGAACAAGTAAGGAATTTCTAAGGGATTTTTCTTTAAGTTTTAAAATTAGAAAAGTCTGATGATATAAAGGTTAATAGGTTTCGGATTGTTTTTTAACGTTTTACTTAAGTTGTAGAGTTGACAGTGGTTTGTTGGGTTGTAAGGTCTGGTATTATTAGGAAAAGGTATGGGTTCGCTTGAAGGGTTCAAAATATTAATTAACTGAATATATTTTTGATTTAGGTCATAAAATAAAGTTTCGTAGATGTTGCTGATAGTGATTGGGTTGTATTTTAAGTTGAAAATGACGGCTTCTATATCTATAAAAAATTTATTTCCTATATGGTTTAGGTTCTGGATATTGAAATTGATATTGACGTTTGTGCTATTGGTAGACGTTTTGACACTTTGCCGGAGGCCGGCGAGCTGCGTCTACCTTTTTCGTCCTCCGGATCTGAATTTTGAGGGATATTTAAACAAATTACTTCGAATTTGTTTTTTCTTTAATTTTTTAAGTTTTTTGTTTCTAGATTTTTTATTTTTAGATTTATAAAATTCTTTATTTATAAAATCATTAAAGAACCAGTTATTAACATGCTTTTTTTCAGAAAATGTTAAATTTTTCACGTTTTTATTTTTATTTTTAAAATCGTATTTTTAATAAAATTTTCATTACTTATATTAATTCTATCAAGGGTGTTTTTAAAATTATTAAAGTTTTCTTTAACCCTTTAATGCATGGAATTGTATGTTGAGGTTTTTTCAAGTTTTTTGACTTAAATCTTATTCCTCAGAGTATCCTCATGGACAATTGTGCCTCGATGAGTAAATAGAACGCATTTGAGTACACTTATTCGTTGGACTTTAATGTAAGTCAGCATGCATTAAGGGTAGCAATAACAACAAGTAAAGGGAAACACTTAACAATGCATCCAGAAAAGTCTGTGAGTGTAGTAGAACATAAACAACAGTCAATTAATGTGATAGTCATAAAAGCAGTTGCGATCATGAGTCAAGCAGAGGTTAACGTCGCATTTCGAGCATTTCACCATAGTGCGTCCAACTTTTTCTTTCCTGAGATCCATACATAGTCGACACTTTTGCTGGTTAGAAAGATAAATTGGCCAATGTCCAATTCCATCGTGTCTGATGTCTTCAACTGGCGTGAAGGATCTTTTTCTCTTATTTTGAGACACAGTTTTCACAGTTTTACCCACAGAGAGGAAGCAATCGGCAACCTCTGTTACGAATTTCAACACAGTGTATCGCTTCTTCTTGGATGTTTTCAATCGCTTTTCTTGATCTCGGTGAAGAATCCAAGCGTTTACTACCATCACATTTAATGTGTAAAAAAAGAGATGAAGATACCACTTGCGAGTTTTTAAAGTCACCCGATACAACGATACCAACATATCATGCAAATCCACTCCACCCATGTGTTTGTTGTACACTTGTACAATTTTGGGGCAGTCGACTTTCACACGCTCTTTCTTTTCTGCGTTGTATCGGTCACATTGTTCTCCCAAATCCGCATTCAGGTAATTGCTGGCCAGCTGAACGACACCAGAATCCATCCACCGCAATACCAGAACGTTGCAATTTTCTTCTACTCGCCAATCAATACTCCCTCTTCCACGTTTTTTAAGAGCAGTCTCTTTCTCCAAAAACTTGTCACAACCTTTTGTGCGGTTCTTTCGAATAGTGCACACCGTCCATAGGTTCAATTGACGCAGTTGTATTAGAAGAGGTATACTGCTGAAGTAATTATTAAAGTATAACTTGTAATTTGTCGCGCTTGTTGGAAGGGTGTTACAAAGTTTTAACACAACATCTCCACCAATCCCAAAAGCGCTGTGGTGGGCATTTGCCTTCCCTGTGTAAATTTCAAAATCGAATAACAATCCGTTTACACCACAGCGAGCCCAAACCTTAATTCCCCACTTGGAAGGCTTATTAGGAAGGTATTGCCTCACCGGATTACGTGACTTTGTTGGTATCATCTGCTCGTCAATAGCCTGATGCTCCGTGTTTCGCAAACTGAGGCATACTTTACGAATGTAATCAAGGAGGGGTCGTGCTTTATACAGTTTATCATAATGTGGGCTTTCACGGTTAGGTAACAGGGCGTTGTCGTTGAAATGCAAAAATCTTTTGATTTCGTCAAAGCGGTTATTAGTCATTGAATTGGCAATTCGGGGAACGAATGTACTCGGACTCCAATACATACGGTTTTGAGGCAGTCTGAATACCCCCATCAGCAGAAGTATCCCTGAAATGCGATAAGAAATACATTGCACGAGTCAATGAATATAAACAATCTGCAGTCCGCTTACCTATAAATCTTTCCACTTCATCATTGGTAATATACGCAGATTTGCCAGTCTGCTGAACAGAGTACATGTTTGATTGTGCCACAATCAAACTGATAAGCTCGTTGGTAAAAAAATTTTTGGCAAAGTCGTAAGGAGAGTACATGTCATTATCTTCTTCATGATCATCATTCTGCATGTCCTCAAACATCGTATTCTGCTCAGCTGGAGCATGCTTCCTCCATCTATATTCCTCACGCAGTGTTTCATATAGATCTTCTTCAGGCGCCTCTTCATTTTCATCTTCATCTATATCTACCAACTCGTACTCAGCAAGGTGTTGTGCCTCAATATCTATCAGCTCTTCCTCCTCTTCATCGCCACTAATGTCACTTATTTCAGCTGTTGGTAATACCAAATGCGTATCAGCAACTCGTTTCTTCTTTTCGAATCGCATTTGAGCTATACTTTTAGCTTTACGTTGTGGAGGTTTCATTTGCCTGCAATAAGTAAAAGTAATTCGTAAAATTTAATTTGAAATATGCAAATAGTATGTAAACAATAAAATATGAATGGTCCGAAATTATTTTTAGGGTGGGTTTGGGGGTTAGGGGACTCCCTACCACCCACCCCCTAATGTATGAGTTTATGTAAAAGATAAAGAAAGTATGAATTACTGGTTTTTAATTACCCCTTAATGCATGCTGACTTATATTAAAGTCCATCAGTAAAACATTGCATTCCAACAAATGCGCCATTTAATTTTTTTGGAATTACTTTATTTTGTCTTACAGCAGCTTTAGAATTCATAATAACATGACAATAAATCATTCTTACCTATACAAATCCACGTAAACAGCGTTTTAAAATTTTCCAAAATTTTACATTAATTAAACAAATGTTAATCATAAAATATTATATAAAAAATGATTATCTGTCCTACATATCGTTACTTCATGTTGTACTATTCCCATACTTAATATACAACACATTTTCTGCTTTGTCACATCATCATGGATATGTTTTATGAGTCATTTCTTCATGGACTTTTATTTAAGTCCATATGCATTAAAGGGTTAAAATTAATATTTTCTTTAAAATTAACATTTTTCTTAAAAAAAGCATGTTTTTCTAAAGAATCATTATTCATAAAAGAATGGGAATAATCATTATTAAGTTAATTTTGATTATAATTTACGTTTGATTGCCATATTTTTATAGCTGCTTCGAATGTATCTAGGAAGTCTATATGCTGCTCACGGACCAAGTTTTCAATGATAAAACATCCAGAGATAAGATTGTCAGCATATCTATGTGTATTTTGGTTTATATCTCGAATATTGAAGCCAATACAATCCCAGCATGCATTTCGGAGATCCTTCGACATTTCAATGGTTCCTGAAAAATAGTTAAAAAGCTGAATAGCAATAAAAAACTCATTGATTTCTGCCCCAGTGCTAGCGAATGTTGTATGAAGTAATTCTACTAAGCTCTGAGGACTTTTACCAAAAATTTTTAGCGTTGTCATCGGATCAAAATAGAGAAATGTGCCACTTACGTTTACATTTTTCACGTTGTAGATTCTGAATTCTACAGTTTTCCGCGATGTGGTTATTTGGACCACATTTAGTACATTGGATATGTTTCCTGGTGTCTGTGATTTTTATACTGGTACAATCTTTTGCTATGAGCAATTTTCTATGGTAACTAAAACACTACTGATGTTCTCTCGCTGTTTACCATGAACAACGTTGATTTTTCCAAGCTACTTTCGATTATGACAGCTTTCTTGGTCAATTCGTCTAAATCGTCACTGGTGTGCAATATTAGAGCATTTCTCATTGTGGGAGTGAGTCCTGTCCACAAGTGGTCTCTAACTAATAATTCTTTTGGCTTTACCCATGTAGTTTTTGGCCTAAACGCTCTTTCCGCAATTAGTGATAGCTGATGTGAGAATTCTCCCACATGTTCATTTGCATTTTGCTTTCGATGATAAAACTGTTGTCTTAAATTTCTTCCCGCGTCTCCCGGCAATATTCAAGCGGTCATTGTTTCTATCATTTTGGCCTAATTCCTAGGCAAGTTTGCAGCTGTTAATGCCATTATATTGTTGTAATTTTCTCTAGCCAGCCTTTTCAAATATAGTGGCAATCTCTAAATCATAATATTATCAGGATAGCCATTCGCATTTGCCATTTGAAAATACTATGACATATATTCTGGGAATTCTCCTGGATCTCCGTTGAATGCCTTTACAGGCAGAGCGGGATGCCTGGCGAATGCTTTTGTATTAGCTTCTTCTGCCATTTGGTTGTTGACTTTTATTTTAAATGCTATTCCAAACGCTATTTTATATTTTCTCTAAACTCTGCCCACTGATTTAATTTGATCACGTCGTGCTTACCAAAATGACTTGATAAAACCATGTATAATTAAAAGAAAATTAATAAAACTTTTGTTTTAAAGGTATACCAGAAATCTAAAATTCACCTCAATTTAATATATTCTAAACTAAAATTCATTCCAACCTAATAAACCTTTAAAATGATATAATTTCACACATGAACTATTAATGAATCATTGCTAAATACTGACTATTTCCCTTAAGGTATAGTAATTTCTTTAAAACATTGATATTTTACCAATAAGTAATCCCTGAAACATAATTATTCGTTTAAATATAGATATTCAACCAACTAAATACCCCCCCGATATATATATATATATATATATATAAAATAAAAATAGTGGTAATTTGGTGAGGGATCGGGGGTATTATATTATTTTTTATACGTGTTAATACATGAACTTTTTATTTATTTAAAATATTGGCATACGTCATTGTCAAAAATTATAGAATAAATATACATTATTTTAAATTTATTATACCATATGTTTTTACAAAAATATGTTTTTTAAACTAAATTATTCTATCTGAAAAGAAAATTATTAATTAAAATTATTTAAACTTATAAATTATGTTTATATAAAATTATTTTATTTTTTCCAAAATTTGCTTATTTGCTCAATTGAGCTGTTGCTGGTTGAATTCGGCCCGAGCTGTTTACCATTAAAAATTGTAAAATTTTTTATTTATTTAAAGTTTTTAAAAATTAAGATTATATTTTCTTGAGTGAAAATTAAATTAAATTTATTACTTTTAAAAGGAAAATAAAATATAATTAAGTTCTCATATATAAAATATAATTAAATGCGTTCCCGGCTATGTCAGCCTTATCTCTGACAGATGTCGAGATATTTTTCCTTTTTTTTGTTTGACCGCCTTCTTCCAGCAATTACGTTGTCACTGGCAGGCTGTAGAGATAATAATATTGTTGTCTTCCTTTTTTCCTGATTTCAAAATTCCTTTTCCTTTTTGTACTAATTAATTAGCACTGACCTTGGCTTTTATTTTCATGTTTGATTCCTTTTATTTCCTTTATCTTTCTCATTTTTAATTTCTTTTTACTTCCTATTATGTTTGGAGGTTTCGGTATATTATTCTATAATATTTTATGTTATATAATTGTATTCTATTCTAGACTATAATATAAACTACGTTATGTTCGTGTTTGTACGTGTGAGTGTAAGAAGAAATCTGTAGAGCCTCATAGAGTCACCGTTAAAAAATGTGGCGGGACAATCGGGGTGTGTGCTGTGTAAGAATTTTTTACAATGAAAAATTCGCATAAAATTACGGTAATAACGAGACAAAATCGTAATAAAAATATTAAATCAAATTAATCTAATTAACATACTAACAAATTGTAAAAATAACTTTATTTAATTAAAATTCAAAAAAAACTTTGATAATGGATATGATGCTTGTTTCGACGAACCGGCTCTTGCGAGATAATTTACAAAGATTTACAAAAAACTAATAAACTAAAAAACCACTATCCATTTGAACCACTGTGCCAGTCTATTCCCACTGAGCCAGCAATCTTGTTTTTAAAATTTCTTTTCCCATTAAACATAGAAAATTAAATATTCTACTTAAAAACTACGAGTAGTAGAATATTATGAAAAATATTATGAAAATAATTCAATAAATCTATTCTTAGTAACACCCCCCTCTTTTAGCTATCCATATCAGTTTCATGATATTATGCAAGTTTCGTCATATCACCGAATCGGTATGCCGACCAATCACCATGGCTGACGAGAAACGCTAGGAGTTGTCAACCCCCTCAATGAACTGGCAGGATTTAAGAATCCTTGTACCTATGACCACCAGCGGGTATGAACCTTTACTCGGAGAAAAACGAGCGCACCCGACAACTGGAAACACAGTACCTATTATGGGTAAATGACCAGATCTACCAAAAAATTGTAATCTAGGAAGTACTCTGAAAAGATCGATTTTGATATTGAGCCTTTACCAATCGCAAACAACTTGCTAATATATGTCATCCGTGTTTTGCATTTGATAACACAAAAGTTTCCAACAAAATTTTGGACCTGAAATCCATCGAACTACTCGTAATATAAATCCAATGTGTTGGGTTTTTAATGTAAGTCGGTACTACGGTCTGACTCCTTTGTGTTCTTTTCCAAATAAATAAATAAATAACCCAACACAAAATCTTTATTAACACTGATGCAGTTACACTTTTACACTTTTATTAGTTTACTCACACTTGACACAATCCGGTTTGTCTGCACTTTTCAAATTGCCAACAAATCTCAACTTTAATATTTTCTTTTTCGCTCTCGTTACTTCGACTTTATTTTCTTCGACCAACTGGCGGCTTTGTTTTCTTGCCAGTTGCTTTTATACTCACTTGGTAATTGACTTTATTTTTGCCAATTATTTTTGGTCTTACTTCCCCCCGGGCTTCCTCTTGGAGGTCTAATTCAATTTAAGGGAATTGGCTCATTTTCTCTGTCGGCTCTTTTATCCGGCTAAATTAATTGCCTTCCCAAAATTGGATTTCTCAATTCGCTCGGGTTCTCCATTAGTTAATTAATTTTTAATTAATTTTTTGTTTTTTGTAATTTATTCCTTTTAGGGACCCCCCATTGATTTTATTTTATTATAGCTGAACTCGTCTCATTATTTAGCATCCGCCCATACCATTTTCCCCCAGAAAATATTCATTTTTTAAAATTTTTGATTTTTAATTAATATTTTGTACTTTAAATTTTTATTTTGAATTTGGTGTTTTTGTCAATTTTCACCTCATTTTTGTGCCTCTCTTGTTGAACCCCAACAAATGGGGGAAAAGTTTTTAAATGAGAATCGAAAATTATTGAAATTTTTATTTGAAACTCAAGTTGAAAAGCAAAATCATGATAGGTAATTCTCTATTCTGTCCATGGATATTCACCCAGTAATCCGGTCTAGAATATAGCCCAAGTCGATCACCGTACACTAAATTTTGTGAACCGACATCTTCATTAGGTTAATCTTCATGAATCTGAAAAACCTAAAATTCAAAATTATGAGAATAATGGGTCATAGATGACCGTACCGAACCTGACAACTAAGTCTAAGTGAGGATGAAGTGTGAACCCACGGCTCTAACATTTTACCCAACACCGACGGAGCTAGTTGGTTCGGTAATTAGACAATAATGTTAAAAAAATATATTTATAAAAGAAAATATTTTACACTGTAAATAAGTAAAGTTAATAAGTAAAAAAAAACACAAGTAAACAAAATAACGAATTGCAGTTTTAAATATATGAAAAATTAAAACAATTTAAATAAAATCAAAATAATTTAAAGCTTAAAATACTTTAATTAACAAAATGACAAAAGTAAAGAATTAATTACTTTAAATTTACGGAATAAGGAGTGTTGGATAAATTATTACATAGGATTCACTAAACTATTAAATGGCTAAAACACTTCAATGAATAATGTTCGGAAAGGTAGAAAAATAGTTACTGGATAACGACGGAGGGAAATGGAATGAAATAAAATTTTTTATAGAAGGCGGCAGGCGACCAAATTCGCGCGGTGTGTGGGTATGTAGAACCTTTGTGTTTGGGTGAGGACAGAGCGAACTAGTATGTCTGAGAAACAGTCAACAAAATTTTGAAATTAGAGCGAATTGACCCACCTCAGTCTGTGTAAAGAGCCCTGATTTTGATTTATATTGCAGAAATGTCACAATCTAGCAACCACAGTGGGGAAGAGACGGATAGGCAAATGGTCACGCGACTCCGGTCCCGATACATCTGGTACCGTATCCACGATTGGAACTGAGGACTGGACCTGGACAATTTCGGCCCAGTCATACGGAGTGGCCCCGAGCCTGATGCCCCGGCGTGGGTAAAACTCGAGCCCCAGAATAATCTGCTCCAGGAGGCCAGCGACCGAGCGGCAGGGGAAGTCGAGGCCATCCAAATTCGGTTAAAGCGACTAGAGCTCCAAATCCGGGCCGCAAACGAAGGAGTCCCTCTGGAGGAGTTGGAGGACGCAGAAGCGCCCCCACGAAAACGAGGAAGACCCCGAAAGCACCCGTTGTGAACCTACTACTGACTACGCCTGGTGACGAAATCGTTAACTGTTTCTTATACTGATCGAATTACCTTTTCTTAATTCTACTTGGTTTTGATTATGTATGAATTTTAGTGTAATAAATTATTTCCGTATTAACTAGTAAAATTTGTATGTTGTGCTACACAGTCGTGCTCAGGGACTTTAGGTCAATGCGCCGTTGACAATTTGACTATTTAATTAAATAAACTTTTCTGGTTAGACACATGAATGACAGTAATGAATTCTATTAGTAGATTTTTCTTTTTAGTGTTTAAACTGTTCGAAAATCTGCGCAAAGACCGGGAACAGGCCCAACAGCAGGCTGAAGACCTCCGAGTCCGGGTCGACAAACTCAAGGGGAAGTGCCGGGAATTCAAGGGCACTTGGTTCAGCCCCGCAGAGATGAAGAAGAAAACCGCACAGATTCTCCAACTACAGGACCAGATGGAGATCCGCGCATTACAATTGCAAGTGCGGGCGCTAGAAACCAAACGAAACGAGCAAACCGTACACGAAGCCGCAATGAGACAAATCCGGCCGCTGGCCGTAGAACTGTCAGAGATATACCCCCGGCTGCGGTAAAGAAACCAAAACGAAAGCGGTTAGGACGAAATATCCGCGAGAAACTAAAGAGAGCCAGATTGGCCGAACAAGAACGTCAAGATAAACCAACACCGACGCAAACATCTACGATATGATTAACTAGCTGTGCAAATGATTTTTTTTATTAAATTAGTATACGAGGTATTCTGTTTTATAATTGTTTGGTGACTGAAAATTTGCGTGAGGATGTTTGGGAAAGCAATTTCGGTAAGGGACCTGAGTAAATCGGGCACATGCCTTCTAACGGTAGTCCGTGAACCCATAGAGTACTCGACAATTATAGTGCCATTGATGCGCTCACTTTTTGCGAGTACTCAACCCCTTGGTACAGTACCAACGTTGATTACTCAACGGGTATCAAGCGGAAAACAACGTTGTATTTTGGGTTACGCTGGTAACAGCACGAAAGAGCAAATATTCGACTACCTGTAACCTACCGTCAAAAAAATTAAAAGATCATTTAATCAATGGAAATCTTTTAGATGATACCAACTCTAAAATTTGTGACAAGTGTAGAGAGAGATATTTATTCTCAGGGTTTGATAAACATTATAGAAATTGTATTGGAATTAAAAGAATTAGAGAAACATTTTCTTGTTTAATATGTCATAAAAAATTCAAAACTAATTTTGAATTAAAAAAACATGCTAGAGAATGTGGTCAAGAAAATGAAGAAAGTGAACAAGAAGAAAAAAATTGGGATGAATTTCATCATATATTAAAAAACACTTCAATCAGATAAAAGATTCAATGGAGCAATCTATAAAAAGTTTCAAAGGTTCAAGGTTCAATATTATAAAATACAAGATTATAGTTAAAACAAAATATCAGAGGGGAAATGAATCAAATCAAAACTTTCTAAATTCAGAAATTTCAACTAATTATAAACATTTATTTTCAATGAAAGGATTCAAAAGAATGAATAAAGATATAATAACTGAGTTGCAAGAAAATCAAGAAGATCGTGAAAAACAATTAGGAGAATCAAATTTAATTTTCCATTCTTTCCAAAGTATTGAAATAAATTATTGGAAAGGAAGACTACTAACTCCTAGATCTTATATTACAACACCATTCACTTCGAAATATATTATAAATGTCAAAAATAAAGTTAACTATTATGTTTGGAGGTTCGGTATATTCTTCTATTATATTCTATGATATGTTTTAGTACTCAATTATATACTATATGTGTGATATATAAACTATGTTGTGTTTGTGTTGGTGCGTGTGAGTATAGGAAGAAATCTATAAAGTCCGATAGAGTCACCGTTAAAAATGTGGCGGGACAATCGGGGTGCGTATTGTGTAGGAATTTTTACAACGAAAAATTCGAATAAAATTACAACAATAATGATACGAAATCGCAATTAAAATATCAAATTAAATTAATTAAATTAACCAACTAACGAATCGTTTAACTAACTTTATTCAATTAAAATTCAAAAAATAAAAACCTTAAGAGTGGATTGAAAGTTTATTTTGTTTGCTTCAACGAGTCGACTCTTGCAAATTACTTTAGAAATTTTCTTTGTTACCAGAGGCGGATTTTAACAAATTGAGGCCCTAGGCAAAAATCAATTATTGTGGCCCCTCTAATATTTTTTTTTTCATGGCTTAGTTTCTAAATTTTGACCAAAGAAAGCCCATTTATAATATTTTATTTCGTGATTTATTTTTTGCAAAATTATCAATTAATGAGTCATAGTTAATTTTTTTTACTAGATCGCTTTCAATTGCCATGATAGCTAAGTGATTTAGTTTTTTTTGGCCAAGTGACGTCCTTAGGTAGTTTTTGACCCGCTTAAGAATGCTAAATGATCTCTCACCAGACGCATTTGCAATTGGGATTGTTAAAAAAATTTTTAGGATTATTTCAACGTTTGGAAATGTTGATGATAAACCTTCCAGAATTGATGCATACATTTCAGGAAGTGTTAATAATTTTTCCAATTTTACAAAATGAAGGAACTGTTCAACCTCATCTTTGAATACTAATTGATTTATGTCATCTTTATAGTGTTCAGCTAAATTTGATACACACTGAGCAAATTTTTCTTCAGGCAAATCTAAATCAACAAATATTAGAAACTTTTCTGTTTTGGAAAAGAAATATACAAAATACAAATACAAATTCAAAGCTTGCTTGGTTGTTGTTTTTTCCTATTTGAATTTTTATATTTCTATTTTGTGTATCATATAATTTTATTTTGTATTTAAAGGCCTACTAATTTTATTTTGTAAATAAAAAGTTTAAAATCTGAAATGCTACGGGCTATTGTTTTTTTTTTTAATTTTTCAGAGTTTAAAACCTCTTCGTGGGGCCTCAAATTCAATTTATAAAATAAAATTAGTAGGCCTTTACAAAATAAAATATATTATATTCAAAATATAAAAATTCAAACCTTGCTTGGATTTTGCTTTTATCCTATTTGTTATTTTTTCGTTTTTGAATATGTGCAAATTCTTTTACTTATAGAAATTGAGGCCCCAAAAGGTTTTAACTCTGAAAATTTTAAAACTGTTAAAGTTTAAAATCTGAAATGCTACGACTTTGATTTTTTTTTTTTTAAAAAAATTATAATTTTTTTTTTGGATTTTGGAGGCCCTTATAAATCCGAGGCCCTAGGCAAATGCCTAATCTGCCTACAGGTAAATACGCCGCTAATTGTTACACTGAAGGGAATTCGAAAACTTTTTTCGTTACTTGAAGAGAATTTGAAACCTTTCTTTATTGCTAGAGAAGAAACTCGAGAGATTAGTCCAATACAACTTAATAAGTTTTTCCTAGGTTGCTGAGATATAATGGAGCAGTATATAACTGGGATATGATTGTTGATATATGATAGAGATTTGATATTTTGCTTTATGTTATTTTCTTTATTGATTTATTTTTTATTGTGATCGTTATTTGTATAGCGATAATTTACCATAGTAAATTATCGCTATATAGTACTTTTTTCCTAATTCCATTTCGACTCAATAAAATAACAAGGCGTTACAAAACCTTGTTTAAAAATAAATAAAATACTGTACATTAAAATAACAAATGTTTCCTATGGGAAATTTTATCAGCTCTGCATCCCCAACAACATAATTCCGATCGAGTATCTAAATATCGATAATATGAAAATGAAATAATATTTTGGGAAGATTTTAAACATCCAATGAAATTAGAACACATGTCAAAATTTGAAAAATTGAACCATCTTAAAATTAATATTTATGAATTAGATGGGGAGAAAATCATACCAATTTATATTTCAAATCAAACAAATTCTGAAACAATAAGCTTGTTAATATTAGAAAAGGATCCAATTCATTCAATTGAATCAAATGGTCCAATTTCTCATTATGTTTTGATAAAAAAAATTCAAAGTTTTATGAGATCTCAATCATCAAGTTCTAATAGGGTTAGAGGACACACTTGTGAAAGATGTCTTTATTATTCAACTTCTGAAAATGTAAAAATAAAACATGAAAGATTATGTCAACAAATTGAACCAGCACTAATTAAAATGCCAACTCTCTGTGAGATGAAATTTAAAAATTATTCAAATTTATTAGAATCTCTTGTTACAATTTATGGAGATTTTGAAACTACTTATATAAAACAAGATTTGGAACAAGAATACATAAATATTATAGATAAAAATGATTTAGCAGAATCTTGGTTTAGATATGCTGGATTTGAAAATGAATTGGATAAAATGAAAGATTTTCTCAAGATAAATAAAAAATCTTTTACAATAACAATGGCTCAACGACTTCCATCAGCATATCATCTATTTATTAAAAGTAATTATCCCGAAATAATTAAATCATTTGAAATAGCATATAGAGGAACTTCAGCACAAGATACCCTAGATCATTTTGTTGAAAATATAAATTCATTAGAACATTTATTATTCAAAAAATTACAAACAAATTATCCAATCAATTTTTCATCATCACAAGTTATAGAATATGAAAATTCTGAAATTTGTTGGTTGTGTAATCAAGGTTTTAACCAAGATTTTTCAGATGTTACAAACCCAAAAGTTCCCGATCATGATCATTTTAAACAAATAAATAATTACAGAGGTGCAGCACATAGGTCATGTAATTTAAATTGTTAAAAACCAAAATTTATACCAATCATATTTCATAATTTATTTGGATATGATATACACTTATTTATAAAACATTTGGCAATCAATGCAAAAAATAGTTTCAAGGTTATGGGGTTAACAAAGGAAAAATACATGTGTGTAAAGTATGGATTTTTAAAATTCATAGATACATTAAATTTCTTTTTAACAAGTTTAGATACAATTGCAAAAACATTGAAATTTGATTTCAATCAAGATCAAGACTTGTTAACAAATCAAGATTTTAAACACACTTTAGAGCAGGGGTTCTTAATCTTTTCAAACTTATGCACCCCATAAATATATAATTGGTACCGACGGACCCCTGAAATGTTAAAAAATTAATAAATTGATAGTAAAACACATACATTTTTTAATAATTATTTATAAATCTGTTTATTCAGCTTCAAACAAAAATAATAAAAGTTTTTGTAAATAGTGCCGCGGACCACTTGGAACTCGTTCGCGGACCCCCTGGGGGTCCATGGACCCCAGGTTAAGAACCACTGCTTTAGAGCATGTTTTAATTAAATATAATATTCCAATAGAAGAATATCAAACTTACTTAGCTAAAGGAATATATCCATATGATTACATGGATTCATTTAATAAATATCTCGAAACAGAATTACCACCCCATCAAGAATTTTATTCAATATTAAGTCAATCAACAACATCAGAACAAGATGATTCAAGAGCTAGAAAAATGTTGGAATTATTTAATTGTTAAAACATTGTAAAAAGATTTCGAGATAATAAAAGAATGTTTAAATAATCCATATGAAATTTTATACATTGATGCAACAGCTTTATATTCTGGAATTATGACTCAATATTTACCAATTGATTCCTTTAAATGGTAAGAACCAACAATTGAATTAATCAACAATATATTAGCGACTCCAAAAGATTCAAACATTGGATATTTTCTAGAAGTTGATTTAGAATATTCAAACAATATAAAGCACAAAACAAAATATTTTTCATTTGCACCAATAAAAAGAAAAATAAGCGAAGATGAATTATCACCATGGCAAAAGAAAAATCTCCATGCTACTAGCACAAAATTATTATGTGATCAAACCAACAAACAAAACTATCTTGTACATTATAGACTCTTACAATTTGATCTCAGACATGGAATGAAGCTTACGAAAGTTCTTAACATTATAAGCTTTAAACAGAAACCTTTCATGAAAAACTATATTGAACATTGTTAGAAGCTATAACATTTAATTCTTCGGTCATCAAAATAAATTACTAAGACTATTAAATCCAAAATTATATTTCATTAAATCTGATTATATAAACAAATATTCTTGGGACATTTTCTAAATTTTAATTTCAACCAAATATCAACATACCATCGCATTCATACTTGAATTTCAGTTTTATTAAAAATTATTTTATTTTAAAATTTCAATTATCATTTCAATTTTAATATCTTAAAATAATTTAAGTTTCAATTAAAACTTTACAAATTTTAATCATGAACTAATTTAATTTAGTATTTTAATTTTAACTCCTCACATCCCCCTTTTTTAAAATGTTTGATCTTCTCAACATTTCTGACTACCATCTTCCCATTTTGATCTTTAAGTAAGTAGCTCCGTTCATGTATTTTCTTTATCACTTTGTACGGCCCTTCCCACCTTGCATCGTCTTTATTTCGAATTTCTTGTTTGATCAAAACCACATCTTCCATTTCAAAATCTCTCACTGTTTTGCTTATTTTTGGTTTTAGTGTTTTATCCTCTATTCTCTTTTCCATATCTTCTCTATTTATTTCTTTATTCGAGTACCATTTCATTCTGTCGATTTTCCTCCCAAATATAATCTCTGCTGGGCTTACTCCCGTTGTTTTTTGAACTGTTGCATTTAACGTATATTCTATTTCTGGCACTATATCAGCCCAGTTTTTCCTTCCTCCTTCATTCAATGACGCGTTAATATACTCTCTGATTGTTCTGAATTGTCTTTCAATAATACCATTCGTGTTATGGTGATATGGGCTTGAGAAAATTAATTCAATGCCAGCTGCCTTTGCTAGTTCTTTTATAATTCTTGCTTCAAAGTTCTTCCCACAATCTACATGAAGTTCTTTTGGAGCTCCAAACTTTAATATCCATTTATTTAATAACGTCTCACTAATTGTTTTTTCGTCTTGCTTGTTTATGGCCGTTAATGAGATGTATTTACTATAGTGGTCAATGATTCCGCAAATATATTTCTTTTTGTTGAACGTTTCTTTCAATGGCCCACATATATCCATATATATCTTCTCGAATGGTTCTGTACTCTTTATTGTTTGAGTTTCCTCCTTTGTCTTGGTTGTTATCGTTTTCATTTTCTGACATCTTTCGCAGTTCTCAATTACCTTTTTTACTTCCGTTGCTAAATTTTCCATGTCGCAGTTATTCTGGATATATTTTGTTACTTTCTGTGCACCTGCATGGCACAGCAATACGTGTACTTCTTTTATCATCCTCTGTCTATTATCTGACGGTATCCATATTTTACCTTGCTTAGTTAGTACCGTGTTGTTTTCCATTATGAACTTACAATCTTTATTTTCTAACTTATTCTTTATTTCTTGGACCTCCATATTGTCATTTTGCCACTTGTTATATCCGCCTTCTGCTGTTACTGTTAATATTCTGGTTTTAATTTTGCCGGTTTTTGCGTCTTCGTGTTCCATCATACACTGTACATATGTTCCGCATGTTTTCCTGGATAGCATATCCGCGTTTGTATGGCTTGTTCCTTTCCTGTATTCCATTTTAATATCCAGGCTGCTTAAATAGTTGATCCATGTCTGGAATTGAGCAGTTATTGGTTTCTTCGTTGTTACCATAAACGTAATAGCTTTATGGTCCGTTCTCAGTACGAATCTCTTACCATATAAGTAATGGTTGAAATGTTTACAAAAATAGTATATTGCCAATAATTCTTTTCTGGTAATGCAGTATCCTTTTTCGTGGCTGCTCATCGCATGTGAACCATATGCAATGACATGTTCATGTCCTTTTTCATCCTTTTGCGAAAGAACTGCTCCAATAGTATCGAAGCTCGCGTCTGTGTCTAATATAAATTCTTTTCTGAAATCTGGAAATACCAATACTGGGGCGGTTATCAATGCTTCTTTCATTTCCCTGAAAGCCTTTTCACACATCTCTGTCCATCTTATTTTCTCATTGTTTTTTCCGCATATGCTTTCTAGTGCTCTTGCCTTCTTTGCATAGTCTTTTATGAACCGTCGATAATAGTTACAGATACCCAGAAAGCTCCTCAGATTCTTCACACATTTTGGTTTTTGAAATGATTGTATTGCTTCTATCTTAGTATTATCTGTTTGTATGCCGTCTTTATTTATTATGTGTCCCAGAAACTTCACTTCTTTTCTAAATATTTGACATTTTTCGGGGTTCAATCTTAGTCCTGCTGTTGCGATCTTCCCTAGGACTTTTCCAAATATGTTATAATGGTCTTCTTCTGTCTTTGTGAATATTAGGATGTCGTCTAAATATACCATCACTCCATCTTTCCACAAATCTTTCAATACTTTCGTCATTAATTCTTGAAATGTTCCTGGTGCCGCTGCAATACCGAACGGCATCCTGTTAAAACAGAACTGTCCTTCTTTTGTTGAGAATGCTGTTTTCTCTTGAGATTCTTTATCTAACTTCACTTGGTAATAAGCATTTCCCAAGTCGATTGAGCTAAAATATCTGGATCCGTGTAGGATGTCTAAAATTTCATCTACATTTGGCATTGGAAATGCTTGTCTTTCTGTTATCTTGTTTAATTGTCTGAAGTCTAGACAAAGCCTGATGTCTTTTTTCTCTTTCTTCCATACACAAACTAAAGGTGTGTTCCACGGTGAATTACACTTCCTAATTATTCCGTTGTTTTCTAGATTTTTTATTGCTTCCTCAATCTTGTTTTCCAAATTTATTGGCTGACGTCTCGGTTTAATCATTATTGGCTCTCCTTTCGTGATGATCTTATGTTTTATCAGATTGGTACACCCAATGTCCCATTTATCTGCCATAAAAACATTCTTGTTTGCCTGAAATATTTCTAGCAGTCTCTTATTTCCGGTAACTTTTAAAACGTCGATGGCATGACGTAATCTTTCTTCATCTTGTTATAATCCGCCCAAATCTAGCTTCTATTTCGCAAATGAAATCACTACGTTTTCCATGTTCTTCTAGTATACATTTCAATTCTATACCAAATAACCTTTGTAGTTCTACTCCTCCAATAATTTCTGGTATTAAATTCTTTACTATAATGAATGTTACATTTCTTTCAATACTGCCCATTTTAACATTGATGTTTATTTTACCCATAGTTTCTAATCTACTGTTGTTTGCACATCTTAGTGATTCCCTTGTTTCTAATATTTCGATATTTTCTAATCGATCAATTACAGATTTAGCCATCACATTAATTCGCGCTCCTGTATCCAATAAACAATCTACTTTCCGCCCTTGGATATCCAGTGTTGTACTCGGTCTACCTTGCATTATATTATATGTTATTACTGGACTTTTTTGTTCTTCTACTGACAAAATATTCTGCTCTCTAGTATCTTCTACAATTTCATTAATACACACGTCTCCATTTTTCTTGAGGAATTTGTAAATTTTCTCTATAGTTCTTTCCTCGTGTTTTACTAATTCATTTACTTTACACTCCTCTTTAAATTTTTTCTGAATTTCCTTATCATTCGACTTTTTAATTTCTACACTACTATTATTATTAATATCACGTTCAAAAACACTACAATCTTTATCAATCATACAATCATCATACATACTTAAATTACACATACCGTTAGCATTCATTCTTTGGTTGAAATCAATATTACTTAGTAAATTGCTCCGATCAATGTCCCGTTTGACGGAGCGTGCTCGTTTGGGTCATTCTCCCTGTTATACTCGTCTGGCTGGCTTGACTGTTTTGTATTCATCATCTCATCATCAGACTCGATAGCTGCAATATCTTTTCTGTTATATTGTTGATTTCCCCATTGTCTTTGATGTACGTTCCTTGATTGATACATATCTTCCCTTTGTTGATAGGTATTTCTTTGAATTCTTCCTCCTGACATCTTCCTTTGGTCTCGATCTCTTCCTTGATTTCGTCTTTCCATATTTGTGTAGCACTCTCTTTCTTTGTGTCCTCGTGCATTGCATCTATGACATTTGATTGTTGGGCATTCTCTTCGTATGTGACCTTCAACACCACATGCATAACATTGAAATCTTCTTTTTATATTACATTCTCTGCTACTGTGTCCCGGTTTTTGACACGTCCAGCATTCTATCACTTTAACTCTTGTCTCTGGTTTCCATTCGTTGATTTCTCTCTTCGTGGCTCCAACTTGTACTACATCTCTATAAGTTCTTCCCCCAGTTGTAGGTCGTATTGATCTCACCGTATTGATCTTGTTCAATAACCTTGTTAACTTTTTCTATCTTCTTTATAGTTTCTTTAATTTGTTCCGCCGTTTTGAGATCTTTCATTTCGATTTCTTTCCTGACTTCTTTATCTCTTACACAATGTGTCAATATACATTTCTGAATTTCTTCCTCATTCCAAGTGTGTGAGGCCAATTTTTTAGTCATTTTTGATATTTTCTCTATAAATATTTCCGCTGATTCGTTACCTTGCTCGTAGTTCAAGGCTTCTCTTAAATCATCAATCAATGACGTTGGTCGATGAAAAGCTGCTCTTAATTTCTGTTCAACGGTTTTACCTTCTGCGGTTTCATATTCTTCAATCAAAGTCCTGTCCAGAAGTGTAATAACTAGTACCATTTGGGTCTTCACTGGTGTCTTCGTTATTTCAAAGAACCTCTGACATTCTTTGATAAATAATTCGAGGTCATCTCCTCTGTGGAATTTTTCTGGAAGTAATCTTCCAATAAGCAGATCCGTTGGAATGGTCGCCATGTTAGAAGCTATAACATTTAATTCTTCGGTCATCAAAATAAATTACTAAGACTATTAAATCCAAAATTATATTTCATTAAATCTGATTATATAAACAAATATTCTTGGGACATTTTCTAAATTTTAATTTCAACCAAATATCAACATACCATCGCATTCATACTTGAATTTCAGTTTTATTAAAAATTATTTTATTTTAAAATTTCAATTATCATTTCAATTTTAATATCTTAAAATAATTTAAGTTTCAATTAAAACTTTACAAATTTTAATCATGAACTAATTTAATTTAGTATTTTAATTTTAACTCCTCACAAACATAATATTGAAATGAGAAATGCGAGTAAAAGAGCTGGTGATGCATTTGGAGATAACATGTATAAATTATTAAATAATTCAGTCTTTAGAAAAACAATGGAAAATATTGACAAGTATACAAAGATTCAATTATTAACAAATAATAAAAAATATTTGGCAAGATATAATCGAATTATTTCAAAACCAACATTACAAAGGTTTTCAAGTAATTTAATTGCAGTTGAAATTGGAAATTATGAAAAAACATACAACAAACCAATGTTTATTGGATATATTATTTTAGAATTATCAAAACTTCAAATGTATGAAACTTATTATGATGTATTACAACCACATTTTCAAGATAGAATATCAATGTATGTAATGGATACAGATTCAATGTTTTTAAAATTTTATTCTTCAGATATATACAAGGAAATTTTAGAAAATGAAAACTTGAATAAATTAATAAATAAAAGTGGTGCATTATTTAATTTCAAAGATGAGAAACTCAACAATCCAATAGGTGAAGCAATATTTATTCGATCAAAACAATATTTTCTTTTGATGGAGCAAGGTCAAGAAAATAGAAATAAAGGAATTCAAAAATGTGTAGCTAAAAAAATTACACACCAAAATTTTATAGATTGTTTAAAACCACAATCTGAGAAACAAGCAGAAATAGTTCACCAAATTAAATCTGATAAACATGACATCTTTCTACAGGAATCTATAAAAACCTCGCTGGATAATTATGATGATAAAAGGTATGTTTCATCTGATGGAATTCATACAATTCCATTTGGAAGTGATATAATTCGATTTATAAAAAGATTAAATATTATTTAAAGGAAATATGGAGTTGATTTAACAGATATTGAAATGAGTAAAATTAAAATTAGATATCATTAGATATATATAAAATATAAAAGTTTTAATTATTCTTTAACCATTTCTCTCATGCATCTTTTTTTGAATATTCTGGGTTTATTACATTTGCATTCTTCAACTTGATAATCTGATCTTTTATCTCTTGAATTATTTGATTGGATTTTTTAATAATCATCCAGTTGGCTGGTACTCTCGTTAATACATCAGCCTTGTTATTTTCTGTAGATACAAACTATGTCCATTTTAAGTTCATACTGAATCGCTAGATCTTTTAAAAGCTCCAGCTTTCGTCGTATTAACAACTCTGAATTTGCTTTTGTATGTATTTTTCTGTCGCTTTATAATATGCTGTTAACCCAATACACAACTGATTTACTATCGGATTTAATTTTGATGTACTTTAGATTCCATTTAATAAATAAATTAATACCCTTCACAATCGCTTCTAATTCCACCAAATTAATGTGTCTTGAATCATCAGGTTTTCGCAACCAACACGCATCTTCAACCACTGAACCTTCCATTTCTAATACAATTCCAATGGCGATCGAACTTGCATCGCACCAAATTATGCCTGTCTGATTGCTGGGAACACTCCAAATACCTGACGATGGATCTCTTTCATTCACTTTTTCTAATAACCATTTTACTTTGTCAACGATATGATTTTCTATTGAATCATCCCAATTTCCACTGGATAGCCTCTTGATATATGAGCGAGCTGGCCGCAACCACCTAGACACAGGATAAATTCCAACTAACTGGCCACATAACCAATACAGCTCTCTTCTTGAAAGCCCTTCATTTAATTCATTTATCCGAATATCGTTCGATCTTTTCCAATGTAGTTCATTATTCTTTCGAAATACATCAAAACCTAATACTCTTACACTGAAAGCATCCTTGATCTTTTCTTCTTCTTTACATATCAAACCAAATTTACGCATTTCTGCACTTACTTTATTTGCTTTAACTTTAGATTCGTCTATGTATGAACTTGTGCTATTCTTGATTGATTCATTGTTGTTCAATACTTTATTCACAATCTCTGTCATTATCGTTGGCGCGATATTCAATCTAAATCCCATTCTCGTAAGCGCATATCTCTTCCCATTAACCATACAAGATTGATATCGCCACATGCTTTTATCCACGTGTATTTGCATATATGCATCAGATAAATCTAACAGTGCAAATTCTTTACATAAACATCTCCATGATCGTAATTTTTCATAACAGATATCTGCATTCCTACTATATACATCAATATATTTATTGATACTCCTAAAGTCAAATACTGGACGCACTTTCGCTTTATTTAACTGAATTATACCATAAATAGGTACTGATCCGATCGGTTTGCCCATTGTCTTCTCGTCGTAATCAACTAGATAGCTGTTAGATATCCAAGAATTCAAGATACGCATCGTCTTCTGATCCTTACTACAATTATCATAAAAGTTTGAATTTCTATTCGGTAGAAATTTCGGCGGCTCTGACTTCCGATCCCATTTGACAATCCATTTCTCGTTTTCAAATCTCGCAGAGAAATTTTCCATTTCATTGTTTGATCATCATCAGTAAATAAAAAGAAATATGGATCAATAATCTTTACAATCATAAAACAAGACCATTCTTTACTATTTGTTGTTATTGAAATAGGCTCTGTTAAATATTTATATGTACTAGGTAATGCTCCATGATTCTCTTGTAATTCAGCAGCTCTTTTTCTAATGATGTTTTTAGGGTTAATATGTGTTGTGTGAAACTCTAAATTTGAAACTCTTTTATTAAATGATCTAATTATCTCATTTATTGTGTTATATATTGCATTAAATTTAGTATCCATAATTTGTTTATCTCTAGAATTTAATATGGCAGCATTTAACTTTACAACTTGTTCAGCTAACTGACTTTGTAACTTAATAAATTTATCATTAAATCGCTGTTCGATATTATTAAGCTTGAATTCCATCAAAGAATTCATATTATTAAGCTTGGATTCCATCAAAGAATTAACTTTGGATTCTATCAAGGCATTAACCGTAGTTCCCATTGAATCAAATTTTGTTGTTAATGAACTTTCAATTCTTGTTGTTGTTTAAATCAGTATATTTTTTATTAACTGCATCACCTTCATTAATTGGCCAAGATAATTCTTTTATCTTGTGTCCATTCATGTCTAAATCACCCTTCATACCATCACCTTTTTCATTAATATATTTATTTTCTGTAATAGATAATGCTTCTTCAACACCCAATCCACCTTCATTTGTACCACCAGCTTTATTAGAAGGATTATAAAAACTCATTTTTAATAGTCTAAAGTTGAAGTTGTTGGAATTAAACTTGTTTCAAGTGTAAATACATAGAAATTTCTTCACCATTAAAATTAATCAATTCATCATCCCCACCAACAATTTTAAAACTAATAGAGTTTAAATATTTTCTACATAATGGTAAATAGTTTGGAGGGTTCATTCTTTCAATAATTTTATATCCAATTCCTACAGTGTTTGAAGAAAAAGAATACAAGATATTTGTTTCTTTACCATTACGATATGAACCAGAAATACAATCACACTCTATATTTATTGAAGTTGTATTTATTATTTTTATAATTTCTTTAGATTTTTCTTGTTTTGATTTTCTAAATTCTGGAGATACACATGCTTCAAATAATCCATATGTTTTTAATTCAAAACCTAAAATGGTATGAAAAAAACTAGCACTATCAAAATTAATTTGAATATTCTTTATCATCAAGATACATTTTGAAGTTGGTAAGTCTAATTTTATTTCAATATTTCCATTTGTTTCCTTTGAAATTATAGTATTCAATTCCTTTATTTCAAAAGCCCCTGGTTCAATCATTACATTTTTTATTTGTCCTGTTTCAGTTTTTGTAGTGAATTTATTAATATTTATATTGAAAATTGTGTTCTAACAACTAAACCATAACAACCCCAATTCATAATTTAATTCATAATTTAAATTTATAGGGTTATCAAAATATATAGTAAAATCAGCCTTCGTAGAAATAACTGATAAAGTTATGGAATATTTTGAAGACATTATATTCTCCATTTTTTTCAAACATGACTCCATTTTTACTAATAAAAGATTCTAAAAGTTTTTATTGTAATAAAATTTTTATTATAACAATGTTTCCAGATTATTATAGATTTCTTGGATTATACTTGTAAACTCTTGTTTTATGAGCGTTGTATCAACAAGATTTAATTTATACAAAACATATAAACACAAAACTCCACATATTTTAGTGTTGTCAGGTTGAACCTGTAGAGTATTATAAATATATTGTCCCCGATCAGAATCTTGATTCTGTTTGAAGAGTTCTTGTCCTAAATATTCTTCAACTTCTTTTGTAGGTTTAATTCCATATGAATCGAAATAAAGAACTCTATTATAAAATCCAACCCAATGAGATATTTTTTATCCGAGTTTTGATAATTGATTATTATATTATTTTTCTTTGTTTTCCAATCTTGTGCAATTCATCATTCATTAATATTTTAATTGGTAAATTTAAATAATTTGCATAGTCTTTTAAATCAAAATTTGTTTTTGTATCAACTCCAAATGTTTTTAAAAAATCCAATATTGAATACTCGGTCATTTATTAAAGTGTATATTTATTAAATTTATCTTGTGAAATTATTCCATGTTTTAATAATTTTTTAGACATGTTTAAAATATCACCATTCAAATTATTATGACCTGCTTTCTTTGCTGCTAATAATTTTCTTAATTTAATAAAAAGATTATTAAAGTTTTTTTGTTAATAAAAGTTCCTTTTCCTTCTTTAACAGAATAACCCATTTCATTTTGATTTAAATAACTCTTTAAACCATGTATATAATTTGATTTTGAACCACCTCCTACTAATTTTATTAAATCTAAATATTTTTTAATTTCATTTTTATCATCTGATGAATATCCTCTAATTAATGTATCCAAATCTTTTGTGTATTCTATATCTAAACGTTGATTGTTGAAACTATTTTTAGAATGAATATATAGTTCACCATTATTATTTTCATACAACACAAATTTTTGATTATTAATTGTTATAATTTGAAATCCTTTATCATTAATAGAAAAAATAGAATTAATTGTTTTAGTCAATTTTCTATTAATTCTTGTATCTACCTTGTATGGTTTTATATTTATCCCCAAATCTTCAGGTTCCAAATCCCAAGATTCTAAATCTCTAGATTCCAATTGCTCCAATTGGTCCAATTGTTCTAAATGTCCATATTCTAATTCTTTCAAAGCTTTAAGAGTTGGTTGTTGTTGTTCTGTCATTAATTCATTTAAAATTATAGATTCACTATTTTGAGCCAAATCTTTTTTGTTATACTTGTCTTGTTCAACATGTCATTTTTTTAACAAAGCCAATCTTTCTTCATTAACCATTTATATACCATTTTATGGAATGTACTATTTTATGGAATGTACCATTTTATGGTATGCCATTTATATACCATTTTATGGTTCAAATTCCTTTATTGGTAAAGAAACTTTACTAATAAAGTTCTTTCCAATTTTTCAAATATAAACCTTTACCATCTTTTAATTTACAAATACAACCATTTTTCAAAGACTTACATATTTTATTTAAACTATCTTTATCTTTTGTAGATAATTCAGATGATGAAATTTTATTTTTAAGCAAATCATTTAAACCTCTACCTTTGTAAGGATCAAGGTATAAACCTGTTCCTTTCTTTTTTATCAAATCAATTTCATTTTGTAATTTTTGTTTTTCTAATTCAGTTTTTTGAGCTTCTTTAGATTTTTGAACTGTAGTTGCAATCCCTCCAGCTATTCCAGCAGCACCAGATAAACCTGCAATGATTGCTGGTATTAAAGCAGCCAAGGGTAAAATACCACCTTGACTAATTTTCTCACGAACTTTCTCCTTGATGTCTTTTGTAACAAAATATTTCTTGCCATCAATTACTACTAATTTATTTTTGTCTGAATTGATTAATTCTTTTAGAGATTCTTCAGTTGGATTGGTTAATTTAAATGGAGATTCTTTAGTCGTCATTTTATAAATAAAAATTGTAAAAATTCCAAAAATTGCAAATTTTATAAATAAAATGGATAATTGGAAACCAATTTTAACGCAACACAAAAGTAAATTTAATAATAAAATTTTTCCTGATAACTTTAGATTGTTAATTGTTGGGTCTTCAGGATGTGGAAAGAATGTACTTCTTTTGAGAATGTTACTTGAGGATGGTTTTTTAGATTATAATAATTTAATATTTTATTCTACAACTATAAACCAACCAGAATTACAACTTTTGAAATGTGGATTTGAAAATAAATTAACTAAAAAAGCAATCATTGATTTTTTTTAAAAATCAACACAGATGTCCCGATGAAGTTCATCAACCATGTGATATGGTTGATTGGTACAAGGAAAATATTTTAGAATCAAACATTGCTAGTAAAAATGATTATGTTAGTGGTGAATCAAGTTTCATTAATAAAACAAGTTTTAATAATGAATCAATACAGGTTTTATTCTCCAACAAATCTGAAGATGTATTACATTGTGATTTTCTTTCCAAAGGTGAAAAGAATCTAGTTATATTTGATGATGTTGTAAATATGAAAAATCAAGAAAATCAAAAAAGTTATTTTACTCAAGGACGTCATAATAACTTTACAAAGAACTAAACACGCATATACAACATATAACACTTATATAGCACGCACCCTCTTTCAACGGAATCAATTTTTAGACAAAATTTGTTATTGGTAAATATTTTGTGATTTTAAATAAATATTTCACTAACCCGACTTTGTTCTCATATTTGATAGACATATATAGTCACCGGTGCAACGTTGGGAATCTAAAATACTGAGACCTCAACATAAACCAATGTTATGATAGATACGCCTTATTTGTCGAGTATCGACTTAGAAGCCGGATTTCATCCTAATATTACTATAAAGATGCATGATGAGAAGGATTTGTTGAGTAGTTTAGATGAATGTTTAAACATTTGAACATTTGGTTGAATTTCAGCCATTACTGCACCTGGTTTGATGTTTGACAAGAATCCTATATCAACACCATCTTTTGTCTACCTAATTGTCTACATAATCCTCAACATAAAATGAGTTTCCCGGACAGATTCTTCTTGGCCTAACGCGATCATATATATGAAAACCTCGCTTCGTAAAGCCAGTCAGGTCCCTCGTTACGATCTTTTGATGGAGATTCTCGCCCAGGATCCGTGGTGAACCCCAACAACAAAGGCAATCTTCATCGGATCAGTAATCCGAACAGATCAAGCTTGCGGTTTATTTTAACCCCAAACTAGATACTATTCCAAGTCACCTACTTGGAAAACAGTACCAAAGTTGTTAAGCAATGAGTGTCAAGTTGTTAAACCATTGTCATGTGGGTTGCTTAGAAGATTAATTTATATTTTAGGAAGTCAATCCCACTAACCTAGTAGATGTATAGGGTAAGAGACAACATGAGGATTATCTAATTTCTCTTTCACCAACCCAATACAGAGAAAAAATTAAATATCTTACACAATTTTCTATTAATAATTTTTACAAAATAGGATTGTAGAAAATAAAAATTTCCAATTATTTAAAAATATTTTAATATATTAAAGATTATTTCAATTAAAAGTAAAATATATATATATTTTAGTAAATTAAATCATTCAAAAATTAAAATGTCACCTGAAATTTATATTCTTTAAAAAATTATTCGATTGTTTAAATAGCTTAAATTAAATAAATTTGTTTGTTATTTCCTTGTTTTTAATATTTCATTAATTTTATATAAACAATGACTAGTATTATTCTTCAAAACAATACTCCTTATTTATTGGAAGTAATGAATTGCCAGAAGTCGTTAACAGCATTTTCGAGTCCTTCGATTAAGTTAAGCCACAGACCAATAAAAGTTGATTTAATTAATTTATTTCAAGACTTTATGTTTAATTTAGGTTAAAAGGGCATACGATGAAGTTGCTCAGTTCGATGATTGCTCGCCTAAGAAACAGAAATGTGTTTTAGGAGAGGTAAAAAATAGTAATAATTTGATATCCACTAAAAATTTAGCGTTAAATAGTCTCAAATTAAAAAAGCAAACCAATGCTCTGAGAGACGCTAAATTGAGATTAGTGCCGGTTAGAATTGTCAACAAAGCACTTGTGAGTGAAGGAGTTGTCAATGAAATATGCGACAGAGATAGTTCTGATCTGGTAACAAGCAAACTTTCTCGTAATTGTATCGTAAGTGATACAGGTTATAATATTAATAGAAAGTTTGATTTTAAAACTTATCTTGGTTTAAAAACGTATGTAGGTGAAATAGACAAAGGTTATTTTGTTTCTGATTCATACAAACTTTATTCAAATCCAATTTTATTGACTGTGAGTTTTATTGTAATTTTATTATTGAATTTATTATTAATTATGTTTTAAATTAGGGTGAAAAATCGGAAAATGAAGTTTCCAATGTGGTTAATATTTCCCCAGAGAAAAGTATTGATCAACAAATCAGTTATTCGGCACCGAAACTGGAATTGAATGAAATTGTTCGATACTGCGATGATGAATTTCTCGTCAAGAATTATCCAAATGATCCGAGGATCCGACGATAATTTTAATTCTGGATATTTCAACAACATTACAAACGGATGATGTAGTTATTCAGGGATGAAACTATTTCGATTCGAAAAAAAGTTTTCAGCTGAATCGTTTCGAAGCTTTTTGTAAATATAAATTATATCTAGTTTGATTTTGAATTTATTTTTATCAACTTTTTAAAATAATTTCTTGGAATTTTATAGATTTTATGTATATTTATTAAATTAGAATTGCAATTATTTGTGTAACACTGACGTAAAATTTAATGAATTTTATTTATGTCGCTCCGATAACGTTAAATTGTCTCATATTTTGATTATTTATTTTGAAATAATTTTTTACATAAAATTGTTTTGCATACTGTAAATAAATATGTGAATATAATTGGAAACAATTTGTTTAGTTAAATTAATTTTGATTTTTATTCTGAATAAGTTATATTTGATTTTTAATAATTTAAGAAATAATTTAAGCTTGTTAAGAAAGTTTTTTAGTTGGAATGCTATTTATGTATAATAAGCAAATAAAAACATTGAAAGAATTCACTACATGGTAACATTTCTAGTCTTCGATTTTCTTGACACCTATGCTTGAATTTTCCATCTTAAATGAAGTAAAATATGAGACGAAATTTAAGAAAAGAATGTCTTTGTGGCATGGAAGTACCTAAGTTAAGACTGACGCGGTTATGTCTGTCAATGTAAATATCAGTATAAAAATTATTACTGTCTTTGACATCGCGATGCCTGCCTCCGAGTACCTTATTTGTGATTTGTTACAACATTTTGTCGGATATTATTCAGTCAATTTGTCATCGGAGGTTTAACACTAAAGCACAATTTACTGGATTTTATTAAATGTCACGTTGATGTAGTCGCTGTGGTAACGATAAATTGTCTCTTATTTTGATTATTTAATTTGAAATAATTTTTTTAATAAATTATTCATTATGAAATTGTCTTTGCATGCTGTAAATAAATGTGAATTAATTTAATTTTGGTTTTGATTAAATTATGTTTGATTTTTCTAAGTGGAAAGTTTCTATTTGTAATCATTAATTCGTTATTTTGCTATTTTAGATTGGGCGTCGTTAAATTAACGCAAGTTATATGCTATTGATGTTTGTTGATTGGCTAAAAACTAGATTATTTTCATTGCTTAGCAATATTGATTAAAGGAGGTGGAATAGTTTTTAATTATTACTTATTTTTAAAATCAATCGGGTGAGTTAGGAATATTCTAAGCTACTATCGTTACCTGTTAACCGCATCATGCAACCTTCACAAGTCTCCAGTATATATTTTTCTAAAAATAAGCATTAGAGTCCACCATCTAGAACAGGGGTGTCCAACGCGTGACCCGCCGAGGTTTTCTATGCGGCCCGCAATTTTATCCCAAAAATATTTGTCACTCCAAGTTTTTCGTTAATTTTTAATCATTACAAACGGCGATATAAGGCGCTGTGATGTACTTTACGCCCCTTCAATGACAGGTAGACACAATGGGTTTGTATCTTTAATGATTAAATTAGTGCCTCACAAAATTGTCAGTCATCACTGCATCATCCACCAAGAACAGCTATGTGCAAAGGTCTTGAGCATGCAGCATGTCACGGACAATGCAGTGATTAAATGGCTTGGCTTTTTTGCTGGACATGACCAAACATCTTGCAGATCTTAATGTCAAACTCCAAGGTAAGGATCAACTGGTCCATAAAATGTATGAGTGTGTTGTCGCGTTTGTGCAAAAACTGAATCCTTTCCCGAAACACTTAGATCAGAAGAACCTGCTACATTTCTCAATACTAGCAACAAAATCGTCTGATACGCTGGCTCATTTGAAGTACTCATTTGAAAAGAGGTTTCAGGATTTTTAACAACATGCGAATGACATGAACATGATAAGTAATCCATTTAATATCGATCCCTCTGATGCATCTGATGAATTTCAACTCTAACTAATCGACATTCACAATGACAGCAATTTAAAAACTGCTAATGATCTGCATGACCTTGTTACATTTTACAAGCAGTATGTTTTATCAGAGTATATTGCAGGTATATTGTACTTTTTGGCAACACTTCGCCACGTGTTGGACAGCCCTGGTTTAATTTATGTTTCGACGCTTTTCAGTCACGATTCAATCATTTGGGCTCCAAATAAGTTGTAGCCCAACAGTTGTTACCGAAAGTAGGTTTTCTTTTATCATTTTGAATGCATTTGCCGCATCTTAGTTATACATAATTATTGATTTCTTTGGTCCATTGACCAAGGATGTCAATGGCTTTATAACGTATGAAAGGTTTTGGAGAAATCTTCGAAAGAAGTTAATCATTTCTATGAAACTGCGAAACGCTGTGACCGGACTCTACTAGGAACTCTACTTGGTTTTGGAAGAATTTGCGTTTGAAAATGCGGCCCGCCAAATGATTTGAATTTTACAAAAAAATGTATGTAACTAATAAAATACAAAATACATAAACTGCTCATAAAGTTTATATGCTATTTTACAATTTAATTTTTTATTTACATAAGTCCATTTATATATATTAGCGAATATTTTTTTCTTATGCTCAACTTTTTGCATTTTGAATATATATTATAAACAATGTATTTTTCATTTTCATAATGAAACTAAACTTTTAAATGTGATTGACATTTCTATGCGGCCCACCTGCCTTCAAAAAATTTTTAGTGCGGCGCAGAAGCTGCAAATGTTAAACACCTACGATTTAAAGGATACCCTAATTTAAAATATTTTGTGATAATTGAATTTATAGGAATATTTTTATAAAATGTTACAATTGACATAAAAATAAACTTGTGTCCTTTAGTACTACAGATTATTTCCGAACAACTTGTGCCCCTTTCAGTCGTTTTGGTCTAATGAATGTAGGGCGTATTCTACACATATGTTTATCATTATATTTATTTGATATGTTGTATGGATGGACGATTCCCGGAAAAATTTGTGGACCTGGATGATTTCCAGTTTCTGAGAATCTCAATATTTTTTTAACGTCAAAAAGTGTTATAGCGCAGGATTTGTGTTTAACTTGTATCTTTCGATTCATATTTTTTTCTGAAATAAACAATTCATTAGTTCGAAACCAAACTTAAAATATTAAATTATTCGAAGTTCTAAATAGAACAAGTTTTTAATTAATTTTATATTTTGCTTAAATTTTAATTAAATTTCTCTTTCATTACTCGTTCAAATTTTAATATTTTAGTTCTTTTTTTATTATCAAAAGGTTATTATGAAAAACATTTTATATTTAAACATGAACATATTGTCAATAAAAAATAAAATTGTTTTATTGAATTAAAATTAACTACGTACAAGTAGTTGTATTCGTATTCTCTACATGGCAAATAACATGAAACTATCGAAAGAAGAAGAAATTTTACTACAAGATTTTAGTCGTAGCGTTTCTACAAAATCCAGTGCTTTGTTCTATGGAAATGCATTCATTGTTTCCATTTTGCCAATTTGTATGTAATGAGCACGATAGTTACAATTTTATTTCATATATTCAGGGTTATTTTGGCGAATTCATGATATGGATATCATGTCAAATGCGCTTCCATTCATATTTGGCAGTATAATAAGCGCATATTTGGTTGCAATGGCTTATAAGAATACGAAATTTATTCTCAAGCATAAGTAAGTTTCGTTTGAAATACAATAATAAAGAAATGTATTTACAATTTAGAATTGCAGTCAAAAGAGAAGACGCAATTAATAGAGAGATGAATAAAAAATTTGGTGATGATAAGAAACTTACAAGAAAAGAAAAGGATGATAGGTTATTTCATAAATTTAATTAGGAATAAATTAATTAAATTTTTGTCTAGAATTTTATGGAAAAAGAACGAAGTTGCTGATTTTGAATCGACTACATTTTCTATTCTGTTAAATAATTCTCTGTTCATTTTAATTGTATTGATTTCATCATTTGTTGTCCTGCGAAATCAAGCTCTTTTATTGTATAGATAATTGTTTATTAAATTATATAATTAATTCATTATTTTAGAAATTATGCATTGTCAATGGGCTCAGCCGCTGCTTTAGTGGCCCTCTTTTCTACCGGATCAGTAAATAAGCAATAAATATGATAACATGTCTTCATTGGTTTCTGTATTTTATATGAATAAAATTGATTTAGCGACATTGAATATAGATATATATTTATGTTAGAATTTGTATCCTATGCGCATGTTTTGACCAAGGATTCGTTTGTATTAGATAATAATAATTATTTTTGCAGAATTGTGCAATAACTAATTTTAATTGAGTGGATGATTTTTATTATTTGTATATAAGCATCTTATTTTGAATTATTACTCCATATTCTGACAATTAGTTGATAAAATTTATATAAATTAAAAGTTGATGCTAAAAAGCCATTTTAAAATATTGTTAGAATTTTGATTATAACAAATCGGTAAAACAAAATTATTTTTAAATGAAAAATCAAATGCAATTTTTGTACTTAATATACATTTACATTTATAAATTTATTTTTGGGCAGTTGGCATATTAATTATATAAAACATTTGAGTGTAATATATTAAATAAAAGGCTTAAAAAGAAATTTCTAGGTTTTTGTTAATATTTGTTAACTCTTCCTTCTGTTATCGCAATGGTGACAAAATCTGTTCTTATGTAGTATATAAATTCCCATCATGATACTCCGGTTTAATTTAATATTGTTGGGTTGAAAAAGTAAACAGATTCAGACAATCTCTAAAGCTAAATTACTCGTTCATTCGCATTACATTGGAACTATGGGCGAATAATTGAGGAAAAACAATCGCCATTTAGGAAACTTCACCACCAATCATCCTTTGAGGTCCCAAAATACAAGTCACTAGATGAAGACAAAGTCTAATTCAAGCCACAAAAGAGCATCTTTTTCGAGCTGCGACTTTTTTTAAATAAGACAGTTATTCGACCCCTAGCAAAATTTGTTCAAAAATCAAAAAAAAATTTTAACAAATGTAGTTATATAAAATATAAAGAATATTTTTTATTAGATATTTCAAAATGATAAAACCAATATTTTTCGACCCCTCTGGAGTTTTTCGCGGCTCATACTTTGAGCAAAGAATGATCACCGTATAAATTAGTTCTCAAATATATTAATAATGCGTATTATAATTTTCCTTTTTCTTCGATTTCTTTTGTGAATCAGCATTATAAAATAATATGAAGGGTTTAATGCATAGGTTAATCGTTTGTTAATCCATGTTTCTACAATTATACCTAGGCTGACCATTTTTATTGCATTTTGTTGTTTATACTAATTTTTTATGAGGTAATAATACAATATTATAATTAATTTATACTTTAATCATGCTATAAATAATTTACTTTTTGTCATTTATATACACAATTAATTTAGATAAATTGGCTAAAATTAAATAAGTTTAATAAGAGTAAACTGGTCAAGAAATATTTGAAACGATTGATATCCTGGGAAGAAACAATTATTGTTCACTTACACAATATTTATAATTTTATCCAACAATAATTTTTTTATTCGTTATATAATTTCTGATATCTGGCTTTTCGATAGTTTCTGGTCTCTTCAAGATTTCTCCCATTTCTCTAAATTTCCCTTTGTCTTATTTTTGTGTCTGCTTTAATACCGTTTGATATATAAGTGGTTGAGAATACCTAAATAATAAAATTCAATTATTATTAAATGAATAATTCAAGGTGAAATGGATGATGAGTTGTTCTAGAATTTTGAGAAATATAAAATGAAAATGATAGAAAAGTAACAGAACCAATAAAAGTCAAACACAGAAATGAGACATGATCTTTTTATTAAAAGTACAAAGTGAAGAAGGATTAAGAAAATCAAAATTAAATTTGCAAATCTCGATAGAGAGTTAAAGAAAAAGGATCAGTGGGAAGCTTAGATATAGAGTCTTCTAAAAATTATGTATCTCGACAGCTGTCATAAATAATAGAAGAACAGGAAATGACCGATTAGAATATACTGGAGGAAGGAATCTAAACTAAAATCAATATCAGTAAGTGCCATTGCAATGTAAACTATAAAAAACAGTCTGAATCGAAAGAAGTTGTAAACAACAGAAGTTGTAAAGTAATGAAAAAGCAGAATTACAACAAATTGGAAGGTAGATTACAAAGCTATCAGTGAAAATATTTAAAATAAATTCAAGTTAAAGCTAGGAAAGCAACTAAGTCGAATCTACCGATCATTGAAACTAGAAACAGTTAAAAGGGGTTTTGAATTCAAAGTTATATTATAAACGCGCTATTGGTTCAATTGTTTTAATCAATAAAAGTTTATATTGTCTGAAGTTCGTTTTTGTTGTCCTATGCGTGCTTTGGAGTAAGATCAATATTTGATAGTATTTATTTTCACCGACAGCGTCATAAAGCTAATTGATATTGGCTAAATACGAAAACCAGCAAAATTTGTTCTAGGGTACCGATTCATTAAAGTCGTCAATTAATGATTCAAATTTGCTGATTATCCTTCAAACAGTGATTGCATTAAATTGTAATTAGTAATCTAATAGCAAAAATAGTGTCCGAGCTCTTTAGAAATTTTAATTATCTAATTAAATTTCAATCTAGCAGACCGTCACTGAGCTTGTGACAAACGGGATTATCAGTAAATATTAATCAGTTAATTAGTTTTTATATTTGTAATAACTTTACTTGGGATCCATCTTTAATTTTTATTTATTATATTCATCTTTGACTTTATTTGTTTTCCAATCATGATTTTTGCCCTGCAAAATACTGATTTTTAATTTTAATTAATTTTATTTTTAATTAAAGTTTATGAGTTTGAATTTTTGCACTTTAAATTTATACGTGCATTTTAATACAACCGCAACAGTATCTTTTCTGAAGAATCATTATTTGTCTAATGCAGTGGTACGCAAACCCTTTAATTCGCAGAATACAAAATATTCAAAAAAATATATCAGAACACAAATAAAAAGGTTTCTTTTTTGAGGAGAATAATATTTTATTAAATGAATTTTTAAGTTTTATATTTAAGGCAATGAATACATTTGTTTTATGTTGTAAATTAATTCCAATCTAGGCTTGGCTTTGTTAAGCAAACTCGAAGCTCATTATCTCATAAACTTTTTTCCTGCCTTAAATATATTTAATGAATTGAAAGGTTAGTGTTGTAATGTTCGATGGTATATGTTTATTGGTTTGCATTTATATTCAAGTATTTATTTATAAATGTGTGTGTGTGTGTGTTAGAGAGGATTGACTAGCCCAGCCGAGTCACCAGTAAAGAAACTGTCTCGGGACAGCTGGGGTGAATGTATGTATTGTAATAATGATAAAAATTAATAATAATAACTAGGCTAATAAAATATAAACAGTTAACAATATTTACAAATTTATTAACGACAAAAGTAACGATAATAAAAAGAACCTTATTTATCTCAGGTCTATTTACTATGTCTGTCAGCCGGCGTTATCACTCAAGTTTGATCAGGACTTGGCTTCCAATACTCTTAGCCTTATGTGTCGAAACTTTGAAAAGTCGGGAAGAATTTTCAGATAATAAAATAGACAAATAAAGAATCTTTGACTTATTAAATTGTCTGAGGTTGATTCACCGGATAGCGAACCTTCAACTTATTAAATTTGTGGGGATTAATTCACCGAATTAGAAAGCTTCGATTTATTAAATTATTTGAGATGAATTTACCAAGTTGAGAACCTTCGGCTTATTAAATTGAATTTTAGAATTAGATTAGAACTTTTAGCTTATATTAATTCAACTAATTGTTTATTAATTTTTCTTTTTTGTATTTTTCGATTTTTCTATAGCGATAATTTACCATAATAAATTATCGCTATATAGTTTTATTCAAATTTTTGAACACTGCTTAACCTAAACAAAACGACAAGGCGTCACGTAACCTTGTTTAAAATAATATAATTATACATTACAGTTAGCACTAATTAATAAGTGTAAATCAATAAATTGGAATGTGGAAAATAAAAATAAAATTTTCATTTTGGCAGGTCTTTAAAGCTTAGAGTATCGAAAAAAGACACTGTGGCAAAAAGTTTCACAAACACTGTATTTTATTTATTCAATTTTATGTAGAAATAAAAAATAAGAGGGTCATCAAGTAGAGATTTTTAGTAATATGTATTTAATGATATGTGAGTCTATCGTAAGTTAAAGAGAAGAAACTGCTTAAGTCAAAGCAGAAAAACCAATTAAATAAATTGTATCAAGATATTGAAAATTGAGTCAGCTGCTAATTACTGATGAATTAGAACTGGCTAGATTGTAATTGTGTTGATTAGAAAAAGTTATATCCTTTTGAAATTCTTCATTGTTGTAAGTCAAGATAAAATTGGGGTAAGATTAAAGTTGTTAATTTCCAAAACGGCGACCACCAAATTCTGACTAGCGCTAGTAGTTACTCGGACATTACGACACCCTTATATACGACATCACAAAATTATAATAAATAACTTACGACATCGCGTCTAGTTTAGGTCCAATGTTATAGGGCCATCTATCTTCAGAACTGACAAATTCGACAGGTAAGTCGTTACATACCCTTTAAAAAGTGATGAGTTCACCGTTTTTCTGCATTTATCAAAGAATATCTTTTAAGTGTTTTCATGAGCCTTATGTTATGCACTTTAACGAGATGTTTGGTTCATTTTAGCTGCCAGTTCTGCTTACCAAAGTGACCAATAAACATTCATTAATTTAATTAAAATAATTATTTGGAATTATTCAGAATACAATATATTATTAATAAAAAATTGATACTGAGTTTTACTGCAGCACATTGACTTAGATCTTACTTTATTAATCCTAAATTTTTGAACGGAATTTTATGAATAGTAATATTAAAAATTCATTTATAGTTCAATTCTGCACAATTTCTTTAAAAGATAAAAATGATAATTTTAACTTAAATCAAAATCTTTTGCTAATAATTTCTATGTATTATGTTATAAACCAATTTAGATTTATTTCTTTAATTTAAAATTCTTTAATTATCACCTGAAATTTATTATTAACAATATATTAATTAGAAAAAACGTAATAATTTAAATTTTGTTTTAATAATTTTAAAGATATTGAAACTAAATTTTCAAATAAAGTAAAATCATATTCTTTTCATCTAACTTTTTTTAAAAAATTATATATTTAGGATGAAGTTTAATAAAGAAATAACATCCAGCAGACGTAAGAACCGTCAAAGACATTTTAACGCCCCATCACACATTCGTAGGAAGTTGATGAGCTCTCCACTTTCAAAGGAGTTGAGAACTAAATATAATGTTAGATCAATTCCAGTACGAAAAGATGATGAAGTTCAAATTGTCCGAGGACATTTCAAAAGTTCAACTGTATACAAAGTTGTCAGTTGTTTCAGAAAGAAATTTGTTCTCCACATTGAACATGTGACCACTGAAAAAGCCAATGGTCAAACTGTTTTTGTTGGCATCGATCCATCAAAAGTTGTCATCCATAAATTGAAATTAGACAAAGATAGAAAGAAAATCCTCGACCGTAAAGCAGCTGGTAAAACAGACAATGCTGGTAAATATACCGAAGAAAAGATGGAAACTGCTTAATTTAATAAAGCTTTTTGGATGTATTTTATTTAATTTATTATACGTTTTTATAAAAGTTATGATCGAGTTTATATTTGCACATTTCCAACTAAATTTTTTCTATTACAAATTTTTTATCATTTTGATTAATATTGATAAATAATTATTTAAATTTGTATATAATTATCGATTGTAGTTTAGTTTAGAACTATTATATAAATTTTTGAGATATCGAAACGAAAACTTTTGATATTAATGGCATTTTGTAATTTATTACTTCTATTTGATAATCAAATAATCCAATCCATTTTGGACAGATATGGATATTGTAGTTCTTCTTGGTTAAATTACATTTTCAAGAGCTAAATTTCGCTTCAGCGACGGAAAAGCATTACTTGGTCTATTACATCGGTGACCTTATCTTAAATCTATTAACATTCATTCGAACTCAATATGAGGAAAGATATTAGTAGTCTTGCTTTTAGTTTCTTTTATCCTGGACCAGCTCAAAAAGGAATATTGACTATGAGCAATTTGTATTTGTAATCAAGCTGTGATTATGATGATAACTATAAAAGGAACATTGTCATCCTTTGTCCCTTCGATTTATTCCCGCTGGATGAATGGCTTCCTGTACTCAATTCATTATCGCAGCTTTCAATCGGGGATAAGCAACGCGTTGACAAGATTATCAATTTAATTTAATTTTGATTGCTAGCTGGAACGCGATTTGCGATAGAAACTGACAAAAATTCAATATTTCCTTTGTTGATATGTTTAAAACATTTTTATAAATTTCCACGATTTGGTACTAATCTAATTTTAATATTTAAGCTATTAATTGGTAATATATAGATAATATTAATGAGCAGTTAGCTGCTTTGGTTTAACCCAGTGGTGGCCAACCCAAATCAATCGAAGGGCCAAATTTTCGGATAAATACTATCACGGGCCACAATAAATTCATTTAAATAAATATAACTCGTTTTTACGATTCAAGTAAACTTAGAATCAATTTTTTAAATTAAAAACATGCTTAATTCGAATATGAATTCTAAAAAAGACAATTATTGATTTTATGTTTAAAATTGTGTCCGGGCCACATCAAAACGCTTCGCGGGCCACCGGTTGGCCATGGCTGGTTTAACCTATAATTTAAGTACATTTTGAATACAAAATTGCAAATAGCAGATCTTAACGCGCTTGTAGGATATTTATATAAATTAAATCAAGACTATATGAGACCTACAGGATCTCATTGCTTCATTTCAGGAAGATTTGGAAATGTTATAATCTCTTAAAAATCAGTTTTTAGCAGATTTTTCCAAATTTGATTTTAATTATATCGCCTAATGAAAAAATGGAATGTGGTAGGTAACTGAAATATACCCTTTGATGTAGTTATTAACATAACCAAGAATACAAGGTTGCTTTATCAATCGATACCTATTGAGTAATCAACATTGGAACTGTATCGAATGGGTGATACTACGAAAAGTGAGAGTACCTTTCTACATTAAATAGGACTGGGCAGAGATTTAGCAATTTTATTAGACAGCGGGAAATTCAATTTCAAATCCGCGCGTTGGGCATTCTTTTGCATACCTCTTTCCTAGTTCTATGAAGGCTTCACTGCTAGCGCTTGAGTGTCCTGTAGTTATCGCCGCAGCGTTTGTATCTATTCGTGTACTGCAATTAACAGAGATTAATAAATTTTAAGAAATAATGGTATTTTTATGTCGAACGGTCGCCGGATACTTACCTTTTTATACTTACCTATATCTTACCTTTTAATACTTAAGTGGTAACAGAAACAACGAAATTCACATGATCTATTTACATTTTATCATCAGGTCGACACTTTTCAGTACATGACTTGAATGCCCCGTAACATGGACTTCCTTACTAGCGCGTCATCCAGCTTGTTTCGTTTCCAGGATTTGCATGTCCTTACCCTAAGGTGACAGGGGTCGAAGTTGTTTCACGATATCACTATCGTTGAGGACCAATTGTGGTTGGGCTACATGTACAACTAAAATAATTACAATACTCTCGGGAATCGGTATTTCCTCATTCACGCTCACGAATTCATCTATTTAGACTGTTATCACCTGAAGTGCACCGAAAATTACATGGCCCCATCCATTTTCTCCTCGTGTCAAACGATAAATAAACACAATAAATAAAGTTTTCATCATTCCACAACATGTGTAGACAGGCGACATTCTCTTCACTCTCCAAAAACTTTTAACAGATCGACCGAATAATCCAAGTTTCACTACTACAACCGGTTTCCATAAATAAATTTAAACGCCTTCGTCATCGGACTTATTCCTGCTAAAGAATTGAGTAACCTGGTCTGTAAGGTTGACTGAACCGTGTTATCTACCCCATACCGATCAAACTGATTATTTGAAATAACTGAGTGACTATGGCATGATTAATTCTTAAAGAGTATAATATGGTTGAGAGATTTTGGACAATTTCATCCGGAGAATATTCATTTTTAATTTTTTTTATTTAATTACTATTTTTGTACTTTTAATCATTATTGTGAATTTTGATGTTTTTATTGATTTTCACTTTATCTTTGTGCCTATTTCATCGAACCCCAAAAGTTTTAATGTTGAATTTAGGCTTGCTGCCTGAGTACTTTATGAGTCAATTACGATAAAAAATGAAAATTACTCGCCCTTAAGGCTCGACAAAACTCCCAATCTCCTATTTAAATTAACTTTGCTGGTTGACATCATTAGATTGTGACTGAAATGCATCGGCATATATAGTCTAATTTGGGTGTGCGAGTATGTGTGAGTGCACTGATTTAGCAAAAATAATTTGAATTATTTAAATTATGATTAATTTTGAATTTTAATTTTCAGAGGACGAGGGAAAGATTTACAAAAATTCGTTCGCAGCTTTCAAAATAGTTGTCAATGATGCTGATAGAGGAGATGATCAAAAGATGTTGACGGGTGAACGGTAAAAGATGATTGAAAATCTTGGATATTGACCAATGGAAAATATCACAACAAAAGAGAAATTAGAAAACAGATATGGAACTAAAGACCGATAAAGCAATTGATAAATGAAAATAATAAAATATTTGTTTTACTTTGATATTATCCAATAAAACCTACTGATATGAAAAAATTTAATTTACTAATAAATGCCAAGCCGAAAATTTGTGTTATGTTGAATTAAAATTTTAATCTTTTACCACAATGAAAATAAATGAAATTTTATCAAAAAAAAGTGAACAGATTAAAATTGACAAAAAAATACATTTTACTGATAAATAGTTAAACATACATGACAACGATTTAATTATAAGAAAGCGCCAATCAAACATTCAGTTTACGATACATTTCGACAGTTTTCCTGTCATCATCAGGTGGGATATAATAACTATAGAAATTATAGATTTTTGAACAAATTTATTATATGCTACCTGATGATGACAGGAAAACTGTCTAAATATATCGTGAAACGAATGTTTGATTGGCGCTTTCTCATAATTTTATTGACAGATAAAATATCATCCAATTTATTAGAAATATTTTTTAGAATTTAAACAAAACTGTCATGTGGCAGAAAGAATGTAAGAAATTGGGAAAGATGGATCTAGGATTGAGAATAAAATAAAAGGAAAGATTATTTAGGTCAATATAAAAATAAAAGATATCCGATGACAAAATTAAAATTTTAATATTCATTACTGCTATCGAAAATAAAATCTTTCCTTTAAAACAATTGCAAACAGATTTAAACAAAAATTACTTTTAACCAATAGAGATTTGTATAACTGAATATTTTTCTTTCCTATTTTAAACAATCGATACAAATTTAATGTATAAACACAAAAATAAAAAACAATTTAATACAAAATAGAAATAAATGAAAGAAACTGATTTTGTTTTAATTGTAGTTATTTATGGAAAATTTGTTTGAAGTCGTAAAAAGAGAACTAGGTAAAACGTTGTATATTGAATGATGAAAGGTGATTAAATTTGATGAGATGTTATATAAACGTTGCGTTCCCATTTTCTTTGACTTCGTGCAATTGATGGGTCTGCTGGATCATCCTCATTGCACGCATCCCTTTGTATTTCATCTGGCATTGAACTTTCTCCTGGAAAGGTAATTTTTTACAATAAATGAATACAGCTTGACTACTGAACTTATCTTACCACATACTCTTTATCTCTTTGCATCATGTCTCGCCTTCGTTTACAAGCCTAAATGACAAAAAGATAAACATGAAGCAAAGGTAGTAACGCTTACCACACAATATATCATGACAATAAATGCTATGTTGTAACCCATATATCCGATTGCCATGATGATGATAACATACACCTCCATGTCATCAGGAATTACATATTTAAACCTATCTGAAACTTTTTCTATGACAACGATCAGTCCATGCCACAAACATATTAAAGTTAAAATGAATAGGCTCGAAATCACATACTTATCCTAATTAGAAACAAAAATCATTTATTACAGAATAGAATTTCAACTTACCAAATATGTCAAATAGGATATTTTTGGGAGGCATTGGTTTACAACGAATTTGAAAGCCACAAGTGTTAAAACAAGAGTATAAGTGAGCTGAAGTCGGTTTTGTGGAAGTTTCTTGTCTACGGCGAAAGTCACCAATGAGAGAGAACAGATGAGAAACTAAAAATAAAAGTAAGTCTATCATTTAAAAATAAAAATTGATTATAAGATGCAAATTTTCCATTTCAATGTATAATGGTAATTTTTCATTTAAATAAAAGAACGCCATTTTTATATATTTCTGAAGATCGGTTGTCATCATTGGGCACTAAACCAATTCAATAAAAGTCATTATACTTTTTCTTATGGTTGAAAATAGGCATTTAAAATTTAAAAGTTCTATCTAAAGGTTTTAAAAACGATTGAGAACGTATTTTGAGAACTGGCATTTTGTGTGCGTTTAATTATTTTATTAGGATTAATAAATTTTATTAGATTTCGCACATATATTTATGTAATTACTAATAAACTTATAAGTATAATTATTTTTATTTAATTTGTCCTGCAATTGATGATAGGGATTATTATTATTAAAATATAATTATATAAATTAAATTAATAGAATGATTGTAGAATGATGTTTTCTTGCTCAAGTTATTATTGGCGTAAAACAATCCTCTTATTTGAATATTGTGAATAATAATAAATTTTTGACTATCGAACTTTTAGTTAATTTAAATGGATACCATCAATATTCTACCCCCACAGTCGAACATGGCGACCACACTCCTGGCTAATTTTGTCACACCTCCAAATACCTTTAACATTGGATATGATGTTCTGAAATTCAATTAAGAGATCAAGCGATTTTTCCAGCTGTTGAATATCAAAGGACGATTTTATGAAAACTTTGTCAAAGATTTAAGACAATAAATGCACCTAAGAAATATGAAGAAGCTGACTTCGAAGAAAGAATCAAATTAGCTTTTGTGAAACCTCAATCAATTATTGAAGACTGATAGGGAGCCCGGCAATATAAACAAGAAAAGATTCAGTCAAGGAATTTTTCCAGAAAATAAAAAAATATGCTGATAAAATTTTAAAGCATAAATTGGATAAAGAAACTTTAACACAGTTTATACTATTTATTGCCTTTGAAAATAAAGAAGTTAAGATGAATTTAAAGATGCAAGAGTTAAATACATTCGAAGAAATGAAAGATAGAATGATGAAGCACAAGAAAATTGTTAAAGACAAAGATGAAAATATGGAAAACATTGCGATTGTCAATAAGAATCTTTATTCTGATACGGTTCGAGGTCAACATGGAATCAGATGAGCCTAAAAGCCTATTAAGAAAGATGTCAGCAATTATAAAACAAAAGAAGAATAAAACAATCAAAACAATGAACCTTTCAGTGGGAATAAAATTTCAAATAACTACAGAAACAAAGCCAATTATTATCACAACAAAGATAACACAAGTAAATACTTTAATCAACATAATGATTACTGAAACAAAATTCGAATTGAGAATAATCATAAATAGGTTTTTCGAATCTGGGTGTGTACAGAAATCGGACACTGTAGAGATGAATGTTCAAATGTGGAATGATCTAAATGGCAAAAGCAAGGATATTTTCGACATCAATGCTGGGGTCTGCGACAAGATGGAAAATATTAGGATATACAAAATCAATTGAGGAGATACCAAACGAGGATGAATAATACCCAATGCCAGAGCTTTTGCACTAGAGATGACAGAAGTGTATGACTAAACGTAAACAATATTGTGAGCAAGAATTGCTTGTCTGTGTACGAATGTGACTGTATGTATGATGATTATTTTTCTAATTTATATAAATTAAATGATTGTAAAGAACTTAGTGAATATTTGAGTTTGATTAATGATTACTATGATTATCCAATGAATGATGCCGATAAATTTAATAGTGTGATTAATGATAGAATATGTACTATAAATGAAAATAATAATAATAATAAAAAAAATAATAATAATATAATAATATTTATTATTATTATTATTATTATTATTATTATTATTATTATTATTATTATTATTATTATTATTATTATTATTATTATTATTATTATTATTATTATTATTATTATTATTATTATTATTATTATTATTATTATTATTATTATTATATTATTACTTTTCAATATTTGCAGATAAATTAAAAGATGTTGATAAATAAAAAATTAGAAAATAACTAATTAAAACAAAAATAATTTAATAAAAACATCTTGTAGATAGTCAAAATGAATATCACAAATTCAACAACAGAAAAACAAAATGGTATTTGTAAAAGTATTGAGATGATTTTAATTAACTTTTTTTACAAAAAAAATTGAGTTTATAAGAAATAACTTTAATCCTGTTTTAATCTGATTTCAATGTAAATATTTTTTGTGAAAATATTTGAGGGAAAATTTTAATTAGAGAGAGCAGCTTTTTAATTTTCTTTGAAAAGCGATTTCAAAACTCTCGACACGACGATTTTTTTCACTTATTTCTTTAGGATTTGAGAAATTTCACGATTCGAAATTCATTTTGATGGGCTTCGTTGGCACTCATTTTTATTTATAGTTTTCTCAGTAATTAATATTTTTCCCCTTCATTCGTTTCTGCAACTGACCCTTGCATATTAGCCACGGAGCTTCCATCGGATCCACAAAAGAAAAAATAAGCTATTTATAAACACGTTTATTTCAGAAAAATAATATTTAAACAAATTTATAATTTGTTTGAGGAGTTTTCTAAAATAATAATTAATTGACTTAATAAGGATTTTACCACACAAAATCAAACATGCATACAAACAAACAGATATTACACCTAATTCCGAAATTTAGTAACTTCTATAATCTAAAGAAAATCGATAAATTTATAGTATAGGAACACACAAACTTACCTGTGTGTAGAAATTTATTGTTCCGAAATTTAATAACTTTATTATAGGATTTGTGAAGGTGAGAGAAAAATAATTGAACACACCAACACAAAACACATAATGAAAAATGCATGCAAATTTATTATAGCTTTTTTGTTCCGAAATAAATAACCATTAACATATTGTTAAAATATAATTATTTTGAAATTATTAAAATATTATGCATGAAAATACTTTTAATTTAGAATCCGACAGCTGTACCTTGAGCTTTAGGGAAAAAGAAGAAAATACATCGTAAAATTCAATTATAAAATAATTTAGAATATAAACTTTCTTTAGATTTACAGATATTTCTCAGGATACACAGCCTTTTCGCAAAGGTGAAAATCTGACAGAAAATCTGGCAGAAAGAAATTCACAATTCGTAAATTTAAATAAATTATTTTAATAAATTAATATTTTCATAGATATACAAAAAATGACAAAATTCGGCCTTTCCTTCTTTCCTAATTGTATTAAAAAAATAAATGTCTTCGGTGACTAGTTACATTATTTAGTAAAAATATATCTAACTTACATTTTATCGAAATAATTCCAAATAAATTCATAAAATGTCAAAATTCTTAAAATAACACCTGAAATTTAATTATTAATATGTTATATTATAAATGCTGGCTAACAGTAATATTTAAGAACTTGAATAATGATCTCATAATTATATAAAATCAAAATTCAAGTTATTAAAATTCAAGCGACGCGGGAATGTTTGTGTGTACAACGATAGAAAATAAGTACAGGTAACCCCCGTTCAACGCGGGGATACGTTCTGGACATGATCGCGATCAACGGGGGATTTTTGAAAAAAAAACATTTAAAGACTCGAAAAACTTTATATTTATTAAATAAACATTAGAATAATAATAAGGCAAATAACATTAAGAATAAAAAATTAAATAAACATTGAAAATAACATTAAGAATTTAATAAAAAATACAATGGATAAATTAATAATTTATTCATTTTTCTCGACGTTGTATAAAGGAATCTAGATTCCCTTGTTTGGCTTCTCTACGTTCATTGCGCCATTACAGCCACGTTTAACAGCATTTACTCGCTCGTAATCTTCATCGTTCTCTTTTAACAACACAGCATTTCACAACATTCACAGCATTGATTGTGAAGAGAAAGAGCCTTTTCGATAGTTGTTATAGTCAAATTTCTGACTGGAATAGGTTAGGATACGTCATTTTCTAAGGGTGTATGACAGTCCATTTCCTGTAGCTCTTCATTAGTCAAGGGTTCACCATTGAATTTTAACAAAGTATGAATATAATCTTCATCAACACCTTCGATGCCTCCGGAAATGGCTAGACGACTAATCTCTTCGATAATATTACTTTCATAATTGCAGTGAATTTCAGTAATTTCACTGAACAATCGTTTCCAAACACCATTCATATACGACTGGGTGACTTCATTCCACGCTTTGTCTATGTTTCTGATAGCTTTCATTATGTGTCACTCATTATGACGATTTATCGCACTGTCAAGGCCAGTGTCTGAAAAATATTTTTTTTCAATTGTCAGTCGCGTTATAACGAATTCGCACTCGCCGGAGTCGCGGTGAATGGGGGTTACCTGGATGCAAAAGAATAAATTATGCTCTCGTGAAGCATTATAAATAGTACTTCGTTTATAATAAAATGTTGTATTCTACCGATAGATTTGTAATAGAATCAACAAAAGTAAGTTCTTTGAGTAGGGAACCTGTGCCTCAGCATAGAAAGAATTTCGAAATAATTCGTTAAAGATCTTTTCCCTAGAAGCTGCGCAAATATTTATAACTGGAAATAATAATTTAGATGAAACAATCTACTCGACCATCTCACATAACTGCCAACTCCCATTTTTACATGTCATTTATTACATTTATTACATGTTACATTATTACAAAATAATAATTGATAAACAGTTGATATTTTATTTACAGTCGAAAATTTTTTCATTAAATACATTATTTGCAGCAAAAGGCTTAAATTATCATTTTATTGTTTTAAACTTGTATAATTATAATAATAATAATAATAATAATAATAATAATAATAATAATAATAATAATAATAATAATAATAATAATAATAATAATAATAATAATAATAATCATTAATTTATTATGCATTAAATCTAATTAATAATGCCCTTCGTAGAGCTCCTTTCTACTCTTCCAACATTATTTTAATAATTATAATCATTAGATTTTAATTAATAATTAATTTCTAATTAATTATTCTCAAATTACTTGCAAACATTACAGCAATCTTATTGGGTAATTATTATTGTAAATTTTATCCCTATTGACAACCGCATACATTCAATTTTGTTTTATTATTTTGCTTTTCTTGAAAAAGTCAAATTATATTTTCTCAATTGATACACCCGTATGAAATTTATACAAAACAGATGTGGGCGGGTCGTTAACATAACAAAAATAATCAAATCTCACAGTTACTAGAAAAATATTCCATATGAAATATGCTGGCCTCCTGGCTGCTCTGCATTTCACAGAGAGAGCTGGACGAACTGTGGCAAGATCCGTATATTCGTATGCCAGTTCCCTCTGTTCGGTTTCGATATGCTTGTACAAATACCACTCTTGCTCATCTAGTACCGTTTATAGCAATAATAATAATAATCATAATAATAATAATAATAATAATAATAATAATAATAATAATAATAATAATAATAATAATAATAATAATAATCTCTCTGTATATTAAAAAGCTAAGGGTCCCCTCCAACCGAATTTTACTTTTTGTTTTTATTTTTCTATTTTTTAATTTTTTTTAAAATTTTTCTTTTGAATTATAAGTATTTATTCTTTTTGAAATTTTTTTGAAGTATTTATTCTTTTGTACTTATTATTCTATATTACTTAGAAACGGTTTATGCTATTATTTTTTATCATAGTTATGTAAACATATTAATAAACTGAATCTTACTCCTGTCCAAGAATACCCTGGATATTAACTTACATTAACCCCACGTTCTAACTGGGTTGGTGAAGCGAAGCGAACAGGGGCATAGCTCCTAATAATAATAATTATTATTATTATAGGATAACGCCAATCAAACATTCTTTTCACGATATATTTCGACAGTTTTCCTGTCATCATTTTTTTATTATTTAATAAAAATATTTCATTTTTTAAAAATCCTAATTAAAATTATATATTATTTTTTAAAAAATTCTTTTATTAATTATTTTTTATTAATTTTTATTAATATATAATTTTAATTATGATTCATCTTATAATTAAATCATTGTCATGTATATTTAACTATTTATTCAATAATAATAATAATACTTATACATCCAGATCTAATTGCAACCGTTAAAATCAAACAAAATTAAACACACTTTTAAGTTATTAGCGCGTTGGTATATTTCCAGCCAATATAAAACCACAAAAAGTCACTTGAGTGTGAGGTACAAATAGTTTGTTTATATCAGATTCAATTTGAAAATGGTGTTTATCACAGCCGATGTTTGGAGACAAAAAAGCAAAAGGTCTAATATAGTTCACTTGATAACATTTTGTAATTTTTATTATATATTTCACTTGTAACATTGAAATAATCAACTCTCGTTTGCATTTTAATATTCTTATTAATATTTTTTATTTTGCCACAAGGTTTTATACCAGGAAACATCTGGATTAAAGATTCCACGGCCATTTCAGACAAAGTTAAAACATTCCAAATTGGATATAGCAGAAAAAATAAACAACAATCATCTGTTGTACATGTAAAAAATATTTTTGCGGAAAATGTTCACTCTAAAGATCCTACCATCTGTCAAAAATGCTGTGGCGAATAAATTTAATTTGAATAACAATATGTAAATTACCTAAGTAAATTGGCTATAAATCAGTGATTATGAACCTAGACCAAACTTTAAGGAAATATACTTTTAAAGATAATTAGGAATAAAAATCAAATTATAAACATTTTTTTAAAAATATTTAAATTGCGTATATAAATAGTTATTGGAAACTATATTTTTTATAAATATTTTATGAGTTTTCTATGAGCTAATTATAGAAGCTTTAAAAACTTAAAATTTTTTTATTTTTTTGTTTTGAATTCTAGAGAATATTTAATAAAAAATTAAAAAATTTAAAATTCTTCAGTAAAAGGTTGATGAAATAATATAAAAAAATCGATATCTTTACTGATTCATAGCCAAATTTATTTAATAAATACGATGTTAATTGAAAAGAAATCAGGTGAAAATATATTTAGTGTTAATATAAAAATTATTTTGGTTGTGAATTATTTATAATTACAAAAAATAATTTAAAATAAATTAAAAATGTTAAATAATAATTTTGTTTAATACATCCACAATATATTTATAGTCTTCTAATGGATTATTATTATTATTATTATTATTATTATTATTATTATTATTATTATTATTATTATTATTATTATTATTATTATTATTATTATTATTATTATTATTATTATTATTATTATTATTATTATTATTATTATTATTATTATTATTATTATTATTATTATTATTATTAAATGACAATTTAAGTCTTTTGCTACGAATTGTTTCAATTAAAATATCTTAGCCAATGGAAACTTTAAGATTTAAAGAACCAATTCTCATAATAAACAGACGGCCAACAATCAACACTAAAGAAGAGATCAATGAAATCATCAATTTAATTTGCTGTTATTGACATAGAGAATATCTTCTTTTAAAAAATAATAATTAAAAAATAATATAAAAAAACTATATCAAACTTTTAGGAAGTAAACTTTTAGGAATCATAAGGAATAAAAATGAAAATATAAACATTTTCTAAAAATTTTTAAATCTTTAAAAAATATTTTTAAAGCATTATTAAATTCTTTACAATTTATTTCTAGATTACAATTTAAACATTGTAATGAAATTAAATAAATATTACTCGTACTGGAAAGGGGCGATAGTGAATAAAACGCCGACACCAAAAATTAATTTACGATATAAAAAGAAAATTCACAAATGCGAATTTACCGACAAGAAATCATTAACAAAAGAACATCATTAATAATTAAAAGATTAATAATTAAAATATTAATGGCCAATGAGAATAAAGTAAGCCATAAAGTGACCTATATTTTAATTACATAAGAAAGTCATATCGATATCGAGAGAAAAAAATTTTTCTTTATTAAAACATATTTATAAATATAGACAGTCGTCGTCTTACGACCGAAATTGGTTCTAGCAGATCGAGTCGTAAATCGGCTTATCTTTTATTTCATATTATTTTCATAGTCAATATGTGGATTTCAAATTAAAAAAAAAATCATATTTAGTAAAATTTAACGAAATTATAAAATTATTATGTCAAATCGAAATTTATGAAAATTATAAAAAAGGCCAGATAAAGTAAAGGAAAATAAAGTGGGTGGCTATTTAGTGTGGTCTAAAAATTCTAATTTGTGGTCTAATATTACCTGTGCTCTTAAATAAATAAAAGTGAGCTATAAAATATATTAAAAAATTAATTTAGTATTAAGATTAATAATTTTAAGATTCCATTTAATCGATTATCTATTTTAGGATCTCACCTAATTATAATTATAGCTCATTTTAAACAACAGCTTTATTAAAATAATTATGTGACCTTTTAAATCGCTTTAGACCACAACCTAGAAATTTTAGTTTCACAACTAATATTACCCATAATAAAATTATTTGACAATTAGAAATTCTAATTAGAGAAATTATTTGAAATTTATTTGTTATGTAAACTTGTAATATTAATATGTATGAATATTTGTGTGTTTTATTAATTAATATTGATTGTCTGGATCTTCAGATTATGTCATTTGTCATGAGGGAGCAACTCTCACGGAAAGCTGATAATTGATAAATCATAACAATAGTAAAATTCTACATGAATGACATTTTATTCGAATTAAACTTTTGTTATGAGTTGATTGAATTGACCTTTTTTGGATTTGTTGTTTGTTGTTATATCTGTTGCTTCTGCTGATAAGTTTCCCATCTTGATTTTGTTTGGATTTGGATAAGACTGCTTTTTTTTCTTTCTTCTTTTCTTCTGTTTCTGCTTCTTGTTCTGCATTCTTGTTCTGTTTCACGCTTATTTTTAGTTATTTATAAAAATAAAATAAAATTTACAAAAATGTTCGGCGGACCAGTATCGGTCCGCTTACCACCACTTTGAGATGCACTGCAATAGGTAATGTTAAATTATACACAAAACACCACTGAAACCCATTTCCTATAGCGGTGGTTAGTGTGTACATCAATTGGTCTCTTTAAATTGACTTACCAATTTAACAAATTTCATTTTTCTAGAAATTAATTTTATCCATTTAAGAAATTTAATTTTAAGTAAATTTTAAGACTTGAATTTTGATCCATATAGATATGAGATCATTATTCAAGTTCTTAAATATTAATTTCAGTCAATATTTCTATTATAAATTATCTATTAATTTTCAGGATTTTTAGGAATTTTCTTTTTGAAATTTATTTTATAATTATTTTGGAATTATTTCGATATAATGTAAGTCAGATCGATTATTAATTATAATTAAATAATTAAATCAATCGCCAAATATGTATTTTTCTAAAATATTTCTAAAACAAATATCAGAAATTCTTATGAATATTTAACTTAATTTTAACTCAAAAATAATTCTTACGATGATATTTCGTCATTTTCATGACAATTTAACAGTTTCTTTAAAAATACATTAAAAAAATTTCAGCGATCTTTTTTTCTCAAAATTGTCTAAAATAAAGTTATTATGGAAACATATCTCAGCGGCGCATTTCTATATATCGAAAGTTTGCATGTGTTGTGTTTGTGTGTAGTATTTAATTTTTCTATCACTTTAGATTTTGATAGTGTAAGGTGTATCTCATTGCACTATTAATAGAACATCAGTGTGAAATCAAAGTAAGTATGTATGTTTCTATAATGTAAGATTATTGACTTTTTTCTTATATTATAGGAAACGTATCTGAGCGGTGTTTGGTGTGGGTAAAACCAACCAACAATGATTAATAAAATTCAATTACTTATCCTAATTTGTTTTTGGAAAAAAACATTAATATTACACTGTGGTCAGAAATGACCGCTTCGTTCTAGTGTTAAAAGCGTTTAAAAACTAATTCTAAATGCGTTGTAGATATCGTCATACACATATCCCTATAAAGGACATTGCATAATTCTGGGAAAAAACATTTTATTGCAAATCATTAAACATCTTTATAACAAAGAGCTGGTGAGGTAAAAATATTTTCCATAACTATACAATATTTTTTTAAACAATTGCGACACAGCATAAAACATCCTAAGCAATGATGAGAAAAACAAGAAATTTTACTGAAAAATCTCTGGTTTTAAAGAAAGCGAGATTTGCAGAGAAGAAAATATAATTTATTATCTAAATAATATAATTATAGTAATAATAAAACATTTGTAAAGACAAAAAGTATTCATTTGAAAAGTTGTATAAATTCTATTGTATATCGTTTCCTAATATTTCAGCGACTCTTAGAGGTTTCTTCAAATTAAACAGACGCCATCTTTATATTGTTCATAGTCAGCCAGTCAAGGAAAACAAAATATAAATATTATACCTGATTCAAACAAAATATAAAAAAAATTGATTCAGGAATGCTAGAATTATTCATTCCAACACAGAAAGCAATAACCGTACCGTTATGATTTTTATTATTGCATTTTACCCCGTCGAAAACAATAAAGTAAATAAAAAATCGATAAAAAAATAAGCCTAAGGAAAAATCAAAATCGAAAGAGCGAAAATCGGACACGAGAAAGTATAAAATTCATTGCTGTTGGAAGATTTAGAAGTCAACAAAGAAGGTTAATCAACTCTAACTTACCGATATTACCGAACTCAGACTGTATATGGAAAAAACGTTATTTTTCTTACAAATTCATCCTAAACAAATTTATTACAAGTAGTCACTATGATGCTTGAATAAAAGTTACACACAGAACATTCTCAACATACATACACACACCTCAGCTATTCCAAGACAGATTTTATCGGTGACTCGATTGAGCTCTACAATTTCATTAATAAGCACCAATATTACCGGGTGTCCAAAATAACAAATTTATTACTTAAATTGGTTATAACTGTTATATAAAGAAATAAAAACGCGATTCCTCTTTTTATTTATTGAATCATGGGAAATTATAATGAACTAGGCGTGAACAAAGTTTTGTTCAAATAATTGCCTTGAGCAGTTACAAATTAGAACTCCATTTATAGTAAAAAAAGGTTTTTAAATATGACTGAAACTTTAATTAGTAATTTGGATTTGTTTTACATTGTTTTACGTTGTAATTTATTTTACAAATTGCATTTAATGCCTGTTGTCATTTAACATTTGAAAAGCTGTACAGTAAAACAACACACAGTATTTGTAAAAACATTTCACCCAAAAATCAAAGAATTTCATACGACGCTTGTTTATGTGATTGTAAGGATGTAATTAAATTAATTAATTAAAGATTATTTGAATGAATGTTGCTGTTGATGCGGTTTGTTGAATTCCTTATTGATACATTGTTACATTGAAATATTTTATTCTTTAAATATTTTATTTGAGAAACTGTTTAAATTATTAAATTTCAGTTGTAAATTGATTTTTATCGGTAACATAAATCAGTGATGAGCTGAAAAAAAATTTATCAACCGGTTCGCATAATTTTTTGAAAAAATGTAAATATTTTTATATTTTATTTTTAATCATGTGTTATAATTTATAATTTTACAAAACTTTATTCTACATACTTCCATATTTGTATTTGATTTTCTGAATATATACATTTTACCCATTTTTTACCATGCACATGCCGAACAATGATTTTTAGCCAGCTTTTAACATAAAATTCTGTTTCCACTGATCCACCGGTTTTCCACACATGTTTATGGGGTGTTTTACAATTCTTATAGCTGTAAATCGTGATTGTACACAGATCCCAATGTCTACATTGTTAACCTTTTGCAGTAATAACATTGCATCTATATCGGACATTGGTCAGTTTCTTTTCACCAAGCTATCGTATTAAAATTTTTAGTCGTTGTTTCGATTTCTTTTTTATTTAAATTATTTAACAAATTCGGCATATATTGCTTTTCCTTTTGTTGAATAATTTCAAATGATTTCAAATAAGAACCTGAAGAGAAATGTTCAGACATTTTTTTTCTCAATGAAGCTTGCCTTGAAGATTTTGAATTTCCATTGGACTCAACATTATTAGTCGCCCACGGTTTAGAAAGATGATGATGTTTGAAAGATTTAGCACCTAAATTGGAAAGTTTTGAACAAATCGAACATCCCAATTTTCCATTCTTGGTTGTTAGGTATACATATTTTCTGTGAAAATCTCTAACTGTTTTTCATTCCAGCAATCTGGAATATTGGATTTAATACTGGCGCTCAATGAAATATCTGTTGCACCGGCCATGACTATGAGAGATTCGGGTGGTGCAGGTATCATTTCTTCACTTATTGATTCATTTTGATCTGCTTCATCCTTTAAACATGATTTTTTTAACAATAAAAATTTCGTAATTGTATTTTATCTTTTCATTTTGCTAGGCTATACGAACGATTAGATATTTAAACTTAAAATACCTTTTAAGCTTTAAATATTATATTATTAATTATTTTGTATGTAAAAAAAAGTTCAATCGATAATTTTTATAATTAAATTTAAGCTCTACACATTATTATCTTATTACCATATAATACTTTTATTTGTTATTATTATTTGAGGTTATTGGATATTGCATAAAGTATTGTTAAATGAATAAAAAAAATATTTGAATAAAGTTTAACAACCAGCTTGTGCGAGCCAGACTAAGCCGCCTTCAGCTCATCAGTGCCATAAAAACAAAATTCACTGTATCTAATAACGATGTCCTTAGTATATATACTGTATGTTTGGATGAAAATACTGCAAGAGTACAAGGAAGTATAAAAACTGATGGAAAGATCTCAATTAGGCATTATATTTCATCTAAAGTAATAATTCTTACTACCGATCTTGAGATTTTAACAGTTCTTTGGGAACCTAATGGGGTTTCTTTTAGATAAATTCAAAGTGGTGCAGATGTATAGTAATAGTAATCTGGAAAGGACTAAGGTTTTTTTAAATTTTATGTGGTCATGCCACGATAGCGCTACACCAGCTGTTATAAATTATATGCAACAAAGACAAATATTATTGGAATTTATAATTTAAAAGTTATGTTTTACATATTTAAATTAAATAATTTTTAAATTTCAATTTATAAAATGTTTAGATTGTTAAAATTAAAAATTATACAAATTATATTAAAATAAAATTGTATTAAAATATTTATTTATTTCGTTGTCATGTCTATTTAATTATTTTTCATTAAAATTACATTTTTAATAGGATTTTAAATTTTTTTAATGTTTAATAATATTTTTTATAAAATTAAACTTTTGCATTTATTATGAATTTAAAAGAATTTGAGATTGATTTTCAAAAAGGTTAAATTTATTAAAGTTTTATTTAAATACAGATTTTTAAAGCACTTCTAAAATGTTTTTTTTTCACTAATAATTTCGGAAAATGTCTTTTATGTGATTGTAGTAATTTCCTTCCCATACTGTCACTTCAATCGATCATTATAATCAATTTGTGAACACCTAAAAATTTTTTTTTAAATTAAATTTTTCAATTTTATATATGTTTTTCAATGATTTTCTTCTACATTTTCCATAATTTTCAGTAATCAATCATCATTTTCCAAATTTCTAAGAGTTTTAAATTGGAATTTTATTAAATTTTATTCCTCTTTGCTCCTCTCTTACTCATGCTTGAAATATCTCCAAATTGTATATTTTTATAATTTACAACGGACTTAATAAGTGATTGTGCACATTACTTTTGACCCGACATGAGTATTTTCTAGAGTTATTGTGTGTAATGTATATGTGTTTGTATTTTATTTCTCTCACTAAAATTATTTTTCTGCTTTTCTATAGTAATAATAATAACAAAATCTCTGTCGTTGTTTCTAGTATTTATTTTATTCATGTATTTATTTTATTCAACATATGAATTAATTATATATCTTATGTTTATGGCTAACTGTATCATAATTTATGTGCCTTCGTGTACACCAGAGGAAGCAGCCCTTACTTATTTTCATGCGTATTTGTGCCTTAAAAGTTGCTTACACGTTCAAGGGTCGCATATAGAGGGGAGTGGTCTAAATATTTCTTATTACATAATTGGTAGCACTAGATATAATTGAGGTTGCAAATCAATAAAACGTATGACAACATATTATATTGGCGAAACTTACAAAAGGAAATCTGTTATGGAAATCTGACATACTTGATCCATTCCTTAAATAAAAAGCATCACATCTGATCCAAGTGACCCATAGTTAATTAAATCAAAAGAGAAATAATTTTCAAAGTACGCTCACCAAATAATTAAGAATATAACCCATCATCCGTCAGGAGGGAATTCAAATCCAACAATAATTCCCTTACAGATCATGGGGAAATTACAAATCCGATTGATCTTTATCTCTTAAAAATAAGATGAAAAACCTCAAACAAAACTGTCGAAAACTCATTTAACATAATCTCATTTAATTCCGAACAAAGTAAAACAAAACTCACCAACAAAGGATTGTTTGTTTATTCGATGAGTCTCGTCAGGATCATTGACGAGTCGTATTTCCGATGTTGGCAGATTAGAGGCTACAGTGATTGTGAGATCCTGACAAACGAGTTTGAGACAAAATAGTATTCAATTAATGAAATACATTGTTTCTACCTGCACATCAAACGGGAAATGATTCAATTCGAGATTCTCCAAAAATACTCCAGACACTCGCCTCTTCTCACACAGGAACGCATGATTGAACTCATTGAATGTGATCATATGGTATACATGTTCTTTGGCTTCTCCGATCGTATTTTCAATGTACAATTTCGGACTCCATGAATTCGCCCAATCATATTTCTGGCCATAGATTAAAATGAAAATTTTCACAAAATAATAATAATTATAATAATAATTATTATCATAATCTAAATCAGTGATGCCCACAATATTTTTAACAAGTGTCAAAAAATATTTTCTTAAATAAATAGTGTTAATTTAAAATATTTAAATTTTTTATTAAAATCATTCATTAATATTATTAGTAGTCTTACCAGGTGTACGTTATTTTGGCTTACAAAATAAGAATGTACGTTATTTACGGAATTAGTGAAAACGTATCTAAAGGTACATTTAATTACTAATTATTTTTTGATTTGTTTTGTTATAATATAATTTTTGTCCAGTTCAACTTTAATGAAGCAGCGTTTTTGTATTCTTAAAGTATTATTTCTAGAATATTTGTAAAAAATAAAGTATTTAAATGTAAATCTACTTTTAATTTTGTTTAAGATTTATATATGATGGAAAAAGAAATTGATACTGACAGCAGCGAATACAACACGGAAGATGAAAATCAAAATATTAGTGGAAAATCAAAAATAAAAAGACAACGTCGTATAAATCATTTTAACGATGATTGGCCAAAATCTTATCAATGGCTGGTCAGAGTAGCAGAAAACCCAATGCTGCCAAATGTATTCACTGTCGCACAGAATTTAGCATTGCCGTATCTGGAACTCGAGATGTGAAACAGCACATGAAAACAATAAAACATATAACAAAACTTAAAAGCAGCATCAAGTTCCAATAGCGTAACTTCATTTTTTTCAGCCTCATCAACAATAACTTCATTGGGTAAAAAAATTAGCGCTGCAGAGGCTACCTTTGTATATCACAGTATTCATTGTACCAGTGCTTTATTGCATACTTTGTTTCCTGATTCAAAAATAGCATCCAATTTCACTTGTGGCCGTACTAAATGTTCAAAAATAGTAACAAATGTATTAGCAAAAGAATCCCAAAATTCTATTATTGCTAATATAAAAAGCAAAAATCTTCCTTATAGTATTTCTACAGACGCATCTAACAAGGGAAATATAAAAATGTTTCCTCTAGTACTACGATATTTTTTTAAAATTTTTTTGAGAGCTCAAGTGAAACATCACAGCATATTGCTAGTTCATTAATTAGTTATCTAAATAAAGCAGATTTAGATCCAAAAAGCATAATAAGCTACTGCGGTGATAATGCTAACGTCAATTTTGGTCGCCATCAAAGTGTTTTTACTGAGCTCAGAAAAATAAATCCAGACATTATAGAAGTAGGATGTTTGTGACATATGCTGTCAAATGCTGCTAAAAATGCTTCAAATTTACTGAAATTTGACTTAGAATGTATTATTGTTAAAATATATAATGAGTTCAGCTCTCATACGAAAAGGAAGCAAACGCCAATGGAATTTTATGATTTTTGCGATATTGAATACACAGAAATGTTACGCCATGTTTCGATAAGGTGGTTATCTCTTGTGCCGGCTTTCGATCGCCTTTACAAAAATTCTGAGCCAATAAAATCATATTTCAATTCCAAATCTTCACCACCGGCTTTAGTCATAGATTTCTTAAACAACGAGTTGTCAGAAGCGTATTTAGGTTTGCTATCCAATATTGGGTCAATTATTAAAAATGTAATATTAAAGCTAGAAGGTGAATGTCCTGTAGTAATAGAAGTGTATGACTTGCTTGAGAATTTAAGGAATTCGTTAAAAACAAAGCTACAGCAAAAGTTTTATGGTACTATAGCACAGCAGGCATTAGAAAAATGCAATAATGATACTGAAAAAAACATTATTTCTCAAAAGAGCTTCTGCATTTTTAGAACAATTGATTCAATATATTGAAAAAAGATTTGAATTCATCAATAATAAGTACAAAGCTCTAAATGTTTTTAAATTGGTAGAAGTTCCTGTTTTTGAAGATTTATTAAATGTACTGAAGGTATTTCTTATAAAAAATATTGACGTAGATGGAGTACATAATATTTAAAGAAATTATATCAGATATATAGAAATTAACATATGAAGAAAAATGGTTAAAAATATTTAAAACATTTAATTCTCCAAATATGCTTAAAATTGTAGAATTTATTTTTGCGGTACCTCATTCCAACGCGATGAGTGAACGCATGTTTATTTTAATGTTTTATGCTTGGAGATCAGATAGAAGTCGTCTCCTTATAAAAAATATAGAAGCTGAAATCCTCGTGAAGCATAATCTTAATATTAATTGCAAAGAGTTTTACAAATATGTGATTCAGAAAGATGAATTATTAAAAAAACTTAAAGGAAATGAAAAATATACCTAATCAAATTATAATTAAATGAAGTCCTTGTGATTTATTTTTTAAATTGTTATACTATTAATATAATTAAGTTTTTTTAAGGGCAGAATTAAAGTCCTTGTTATTTGTTTTTTAAATTGTTATACTATTCATATAATTAATTTTAATATTTTATTGAAGTGATATAATTAATTTTTTGTTAAGGCAGAATTAAAGACCTTGTGATTTATTTTTTAAATTATTTTATTTTTTAAAATAATTTAATAATTTTATATATAACATATTTACTGATAATTATAATAATAAAAAAAATTACATAACATGTATCTTTAATTGTTTTCTTTTTTATGCTGATCAATTTTTGTATATACGTTTTTTTCGAAATTTTTATCTGGCAAGCATAATTATTAGCTAATTTTTCAAAATCAATTGGATCATTCATCGCCATTTTAAGTTGAACATTTAAATTGTAATTTAGTAATCGATTTCTATGTTTATTTTTAACTATTTTCAAAGCTCATCTCTTTCGATTGTAGATTAATAATAAGCAATAATTATTGATTTCGAGATTAGGGTAATTGTTTCGAAAACTTTAACAAATATGGAAGTTTAAAGAGTGCCAATAAAAAGGCTAAGGCGTGCCACACTTTGGGCATCATTGATCTAAATACATAATTTTTTATGTAACAATGTATGATTGTAACTCTATTTAGCCATTAGTTATTGATTATTTTTATTATTGATGTAATAAACAAAAATTACGTTTTTATAAATATTAACATTTTCTCACCACCTCATTTTTCAATTGATCAATGGAAAATTAAAAATGCAATTCGAAAATCCGCAATCGCAACAGTTTGTGGAATATCGTACCGTATATAATTGTATCAACATTAAGCTTTTTGTTATTCATGTATTTCTATGTCATCAGTGTTCGAAGTTCACAAAATGAAAATATTCGTATTTCAAGTTTGAAAAAGAAAAACCAAACCATTGTTTTGGACCAATATCGATCATGGCCACTTGTTTACTTTTGTAATCTCAGTAGCAGAAATGGAACAAATACGAAACAAAGATCATAATTCACATTCCAATGATCGCCATCCAAACTTTCAAAACTAAATTGTATTAGTTAATAAATATAATTCAAATGCTTCAATTATTCTTATGGCCCTACAATATGTTCCAAACAATTATGCATCTCTATAGTAAATTATTTAAAATGTTACTGAAGAGCATTGAAAAAATATTCCAAATTTTAATTAAAAAACAATAATGTTATTATCACTACTCTGATAATATGAAAACGAATTGTTTTTGCAAGTTAAAAAGTTACTATTTGATGTTTGAAATGGCAATAAATTTAAATAAAAAAACGCGAATGCATGAAAAAATTGATAAAATTAAACAAATTCAAATATTTAAAAATTTATTTTATTTTCACTGTTACCCGCTCATAAATATTTTTAATATAATTTAATTTTTAATAATTTAAATCTAAATAATTTTGTGAATATTCGATCACTACCAAACCTATTAATTGATTAGTTTTAATTTGAAAGCTTTTTTCTGTGTGTTTAATTAATATCATAGAATGATGAATACATTAGCAGAGTATGTTCACATGATTTAAAAATTCATAAAGTTGTAAATAATAAGCACGAATTTCATTTTTATCATGGCGCATATACGCAATAATATACAAAAAATAATTTCTGAAAATGACGCATATATACGAAATAAACAGTCAACAGGTTAAATTTGATTAACTTGTGCTCGAATGTCTATATTTTTTAAAATCTAATAGTGGTTCGAACGAGATATTAACGGATTGGATTCACTTGAAAAAGGCAGTGCGAAAATTCGTGAGTATCAAAAAACATCGATATTACTGATTTAATAGTCTTCAAGCTCTCTTTTAATAAATTGGATTGGATTGGATTGGATGAAGGATAAAACCACAATGACACACACACAGACAAATATTCGATAAAAATAATAAGTTCTTTCAAAATTATTCAAGGACTTGAAAATCTTTTTAAATTTAAACAAGAATTGTGCGTGGACCAAAATATATTTGCATGCACATAAAATACGAAAGCTGATGGCATATCTAGAGAGGAACGTGGGAAAAAATCAAAAGTTTTCGCATGATAAAATATTTTTAAGGATTTTGTAAACATCTTAGAAATTATTATAAATAATTTGCTTGAATTTGCCTGTCTGAAGGGGTCCAAATACATGGCTAACAATATGTTTACAATCAGAATTAAGTGCTTTCCCATTCTATTATAAGTGAAGACTTAACACTTCACCCATATAACTGTTTCACCGAGAAATTCACCCTATAGACATTTTAAATACATAGATATGGTCACCCACGGAAAACTATGGAAAAAGTAAAATAATAAAAAAATTAGAAAATTAAACAAAATATCTCCGGCCTCATATATGTTCAATAAAGAATAACTTACCAAAGTTTCTGTTTGATTATCCAACATTGGTTCCCTCCATTTTGATTTGATGAGGACGTCAGCCGCGTACTGCTCCTTAATTGTGTCTATTTCACCAATTTTCAGGAAAACCACACAGACATATACTTGATGCTAAAGGGAAATAAATAATTTTATTCAAAATATTTTATCAACTAATAGTTATTTAAACAAAAATGAAATACATCTTATCATCATGTTTGTTCTCATCAATTCTCATCTGCCACAATGTCTGGGTTCCAAAAAAAGAGTTGATGAACAAGAACATGTTGAAAGGTCACTTCATATAAACTCACATTTGTCAATTCGACAACAAGTAGAAAGACTCCAGCCTCCATTAAAGACACTCTACCAAAACACTTTGCCAATAGATTTTTGGGAAATACGACGGCAATATTTTAGTCAAAGATGAACCCATGTTTTTGGAAACAATTACAATATCACCCTACATCTGCTATGATTTGGGTGGCCATATCTTATTAGACCATTTTACTTAAGTGAAACTGTCCAATCTGATTGCTACAGTAAGATGCTACAGACGAATTTCACTTCCTGCTTTACAAGACAAGTGTATTCTCTTGCATTCATCTGCTTACATCGGTCATGCCAGAAGGAAATTCCTTTAAGAGATTTTCCATGACCGATGGATTGGGAAATGAAGTACCAATACCATCACATCCAGGAAGCCAGGATTTGACTTGGTGCGATAATGCACTGTCGGATAAGATAATAATGCAAAAAAAGTTAGATTTAAAGAAAAATTCTCATCATGAACAGATGGCCAACAATCTACACTAAAGAAGAGATCAATGAAATCATTCAGTTTGATTTGTTGTTATATCTACAATATCTACAATATCTACTTTTAAAAAATAATAATTTAAAAATAAAATAAAAAACTAGATCAAATTTTAAGGAAATATATTTTTAGAAATCATTAGGAATAAAAATCAAAATATAAAAATTTTTTAAAAATATTTAAATTGCGTATATAAATAGTTATTGGAAACTATATTTTATAAATATTTTATGATATTATTTATGAGCTAATTATAGAAGCTTTAAAAACTTAAATTTTATTGTTTTGTTTTGAGTTTAAAGGAAATTTAAATAAAAAAAATTTTGAAATTCTTCAAAAACGTTAACTTTTAACCAATGAGAAGTAAAAAAAATAAAATAAAAGAGAAGATCAAAAAGCATTTGAAAATAGAAGAAACTGAATTCTAAGAAATTGAAAAGGACTAACTTATAGTTGAAAATATTTTCATTTGTATTAAATATATAATTCACAGCAAAAGGCTTAAATTATCATTGAATTGTTTAATAAAGTGATGTGATTTCCAGTGTACCAAGGAACGTATGTAATAAAGTTGAACCAGCAATATTATATACTCACATGGCGCGAATAGAAATCTTCACGTCTCCTGCATAATACTGATGAGAACTAAAAACTCGAAACTAATCTACTATTGGGATTTGCACTGGCTATCACAAAGCTTGCGCTGTCTATTTTAAAGTGTAAGACATTCGACAAAATAATTTTACACCATTACTTTATACATTATTATTATTATTATTATTTATAAAATATCTTAATTTTAGTCACCTTTGATCTGTTTTGTTTTGATAATTCATTTATCCTCATTATGACAAGTGATCAAAATTTAATTTATATTGTATAAAAAATTATTTTTCTGATAATTTGTCAGAATGAAAAATAAACGAAATAACAATAAAATTAATATATTATAATTATTATACTAAAATATTTTTATTAAATAATTAATAAACGAGAAGATACAAAACATAATATCATTTGTTATATCATTTGTTTTAATTTCCATCCTCTAGTTCCCTCTACGTTACTCGAGATTGATCTAAGTAGTTATAATACACACCTGAGAAACTGTGACTGATTTCAAATAGGTGATGCTTATATATTATTAAACCTACATTTTTCTATTTTTATTAACTTCTTGCTCATTTGTATAAAATAATAAACAATTGTAGTATGCAATTACATCTATTAATAAAGTCACCTTTAGGATGGATAATGTGTTGATATGTTCGACCATCCCATGGTATCCTAAAGTCTGCTAACTCCTCCCCCCAGAGTTGAAAACATTGATCAGAATTAGTTGCAAAAAAGAAGTAAAAATTGTAAAATATTATTAATGACAAAATTTTTATTTATTACAAATAATAAAGATCTCTCATTCAGTATGACATACAGAGTCGATAGTCATTCAAAAATAAAAGGATATTCTGAACAATTAAGTCATAAATATAAAAATGAACAGATGGAATAACAAATAAGAGTATCATTATACAAAAGTATAGGAAATGGCAATTAAAGGAATGTAATGAAAATGTCGGCAAGATCAAACGACTAGACAGTGGGGGGGGGTAGACACCGAATTATAACTCAGCATCAAAATTCTGGGAAATTTCTTTATTATTATGAAAATATAGATGTTGACTTCTGAAAAAATATTTTTCTAGCATAAATATTTGATAAAATAATAATGTATAACAATTTCTATTTGATCAAAATATGTTCAAAATATTTTTATGTCTAATGGAATATTTTTAATTAATCCCTTTATGAGGGGGGAAAAAATCAACAATAGACATGGAAAATTTCCCAAAAGTTCACAATTGGCTCGTATGAACCCTCTATGGCTAATCGCTGATTATAAGGGTAATCAAAATATGGCGGGTCTCCAATATATTTTCATTGAAATATAATTTAAAAAATACAAAAATACAAATACAAAAAAATGTATAATTTAATGCATTAGAAATTTTATTTAATAGGTCATATTAAGTTCATAAAAAGCTAGCAATGGCTCACCGCTTCAGCTCACCGGTGCATTTTAAAAATCTTTGAAAGGATTTGACTTTGCACTGATTCCATGCGTTACTTTGCACAAAATATTTCAAACAGCAACAAATAACAATGTTTATTTCAAATTGCAAATTTACACAATCAATGGAGATATACTGACTCAAGTTAAGTAAGTTTAGTAAGAGTACACTGCTCAAGAAATATTTGAAACGATTCACACCTTGAGAAGAAACAACTCATTTTCTTGCACAATATATTTATAATTTTATCAAGCAATAATTTTTCTTTTATTCGGTTAAATAATTTCTGATATTTGATATCTGGATTTTCTATAGTTTCCGATGTGAGATTATAAGGATTTCCCACTGCCTATAATGAAACCTAACTGGATTGAAACCTGTTTTAATTCTGTTTAAATCAAATTTTATCTACCTCTCATCCCCCACACTCAACCTGACCACCAACTTTTACCTGCACATTACAGATCATCCTGAACCAGAAAATTATTCATATACTAAATGTGAGCAGCAATTGTTTTTTTCTTCACATTATATATTTTTAATTGTTTTTCACTATTCAGGTAAATTTTTATTTTTTTATTTATTTACTTGTTTTTTTTAAAAATTTATTTATTAATAATATTTATTTATTTTTTGATTAATATTCTCACTAATAGCAATAATAATAATAATAATAATAATAATAATAATAAAATAATAATAATAATAATAATAATAATAATAATAATAATAATAATAATAATAATAATAATAATAGCAATTATAATAATAAAATAATAATTATAATAATAATAATGATAATAATAATAATAATAATAATAATAATAATAATAATAATAATAATAATAATAATAATAATAATAACAATTATAATATTAAAATAATAATTATAATAATAATAATGATAATAATAATAATAACAATAATAATAATAATAATAATAATAATAATTATAATAATAAAATAATAATAATAATGATAATTATAATAATAGCCAGGCCCGGCGTGAGGCGGGTACGATGCGTGATTTTCACGCAGGCGCCACGGCGGAAAAATACAAAATGCGGCAAAATTGTACAGAAATTTGTTATTTCCATAACAATTTTTCAAAATAGTTTGCTTATATATTAAGATTTTTATGTTTTTATAATAAATATGAATTAAATTAAAAGTAATAAAGTTATATTGTTTTGTTATGTATGCATTTATCGCTTTTTAACTCTTATTATGGAATGCGAAGGCGGTAATATGCAATTTTCACACATCATCTGAAACTCTAGCGCCGGTGCTGATAATAGCAATTATAATAATAAAATAATAATTATAATAATAATACCACTATCTGAATCTATAAAAAAGTAGAATTAATTCAGATTTGAAAAATAATTAAAAATTTAAAAAAGTTGTTTATATAAAATTAAATTATAATTTAAGGAAATAGAAACTGACAAATAATCAAAGAAAAAATGAAAGAAATAATTAAAATTAATCCATTCAAGAGAAAACCTAAAGTAAAGAACTTTATTTGATGCTTATTTATCAACCACCCAGTCAAAGCCGGCTCCAGGCATAATGCGATAAAGGCAACCCATAATGAGCGAAATTTTAGAAACAAAAATATTTAAAAAAAATTTATAGCTAGCTAATCTAAACTCAGTCAACTGTGCCATGTTAATTCCAAATCTCAATTAGAGCAATTACAAATTTCCTAACACCTCAAACCAGTTTGAAACCACAATTGTATTGCAGTGATGACGTCATTTTTTATTATAATTTACACACCTTGTCGTACCTATTTAATATCTTTTGCAGCATACTTTATCTAAAACGCGTTTTCATGCCAATAAAAAAATAATTTATTAATATGAGAAATTAATAAAGTACGCTAATTGTCTTGCATAATGTAATTTAGCCACATTTCTCTGCAATAAGAAAGCCCAAATGTTATCAAATAATACAATTACATATTGTTTGTTAAGAGCAATTTATTATAATAATTATTATAATTATTATAATAATTATTATTATTGTAATTATTGCTATTATTATTATTATTATTATTATTATTATTATTATTATTATTATTATTATTATTATTATTATTATTATTATTATTATTATTATTATTATTATTATTATTATCATTATTATTATTATTATTATTATTATTATTATTATTATTATTATTATTATTATTATTATTATTATTATTATTATTATTATTATCATTATTATTATTATTATTATTATTATTATTGTTATTATTATTATTATTATTATTATTATTATTATTATTATTATCATTATTATTATTATTATTATTATTATTATTATTATTATTATTATTATTATTATTATTATTATTATTATTATTATTATTATTATTATTATAATTATAATATTATTATGATAACGTGAAGTGGATATATAAAATAAACATAGCTCAATGCTTTTTATTCTCATAATCTCTTTATAATTAGTCTTTTATTCTATTAGCAAGTTTAATCAAACAACAAAAGCTCTTATAGCATTCATTAAAGAATAATCATTTTTTTTACAAATCTTTTTACTTTGTTTTTAGCCAAAATGCATTAGTTGAATCGTTTATCATGAGCAGGAATGAGGCTAATGAGGAAGATATAACAAAATATCTATTTGACAGGAAAAAGATTTTATAACATTTATGATAATATTAATAATAATCAGTGAAATTTTATATTTTATTGGTCACATTTGATCTGTTTCTTGATATAATAATAATAATAATAATAATAATAATAATAATAATAATAATAATCATAATAATAATAATAATAATAATAATTTTATGGAAAATTATCAGTAATAGAATAATTTTAAAACATAAATAAAAAATTTATTTAAATCCCCAAATTTTTAATTATTTTTAAATCATTGACTAAAAAAATCTTACAAACTCTATTAATGGTATATTGTCATGTTACCGGTAAAATCTGTCTTGGGACATCTGATGTGTTTATATGTATGTATGTGGATGTATGCGTGTGTGTAACACAATAATAGAATGACAACATTTAACGAAAACTAATTCAAAAACCTTTTGATCTTTATAGTAAAACATATTGTTTTGTTTCTTTTGTAGGAAAGGGGAGGAAATAACAATGAAAAAAATTACATTATAAACACAAAAACAAACCTCAACTAATCTTGAGATATTTTCATTTGAATATTTACCTTCTTACTGTTATTCTCATTGGTGGTTCTTTTAAAATAAAAAATTTTAATTAAACATTTAAAAATTTATGCAATTTAGTCAACAAATTGTAACATCATTCGTAGTAGGATTTCCAAAACATTAATTTATCTCGTATCATTTTTTTTTGTCATAAAGGGAATTTGCTTTTGATAAAAAAATATATAATTTTATATACTTTTCAAACATTACAATAACTTATTATTATATCTAGCCCCCTCTATACGGCATTCTAACAATATTTGTATTTTTTCATGGTTCTTTCTTGTCATCATTTTGCAATAATATTTTTTCCAACATGATGAATTAGTCGTCATCACCAAAATTGGATCTTTTTTTATTTATACCTTGAGCATATTCTTCTTTCTTATATCCAAACAAATGGAAATATCAAATCTATTAATTTTAATAATTGTTAATTGCAACAAATTCAAATATTAAATCAATTCAAATCAATCCTACAAATTCCTCTGCTTTTCCCCCTCTCATTAAAACAAACCGCACAAAAGCAAAAATAAAAAACACAAAAACTAATTTTAATTTTAATTAATTGAGCAAATTTACCAATAAAGATTTAATGTTAAAATATTTAAAATCGTTGATTTATATAATATTATTAAAACAAAGCAAATTATATCTTGGTTTTATAATGTTTTTAACCCTTTGAGGGCCGGCCGCCACTATAGTGGCAAACTAGTTCTAAAAATATCAAATGTGGTTTTTCTTATAAAAAATTAAAAAAGAAAATTTTTTTTCAAATAAAAAAATTTCATAAAACACACTGTTTACATAATATTAGCTAAAAACTAAAATAAATCAAACTATAATGAAAATCACATTTCTGTGTATATTTTTATAAAACTAAACAAAACGAAAGGATTTTTTTCAAGAAATTTTTTTCTAAAAACTACGAATCAATATGTAAAAATAAGAAAAGACAAAAAAAATTCAATCGAGAAATAAACTATTTTATTTTTATCAATAAATATGGTTATTATAAATTTACTTTTGTGTGATAATCTTTGAAACATGGTACAATGCATAATGGAACATCACATAGTTGACACATTATTGTGGTTCTTTTTCGATCACTTTAAGTTGAACAAACAACACAGCATTTCTTTCCATTATCACCATTATCACCATATTTATAAAAAAAATAAAATTTAAAAATTTAAATAAATTTAAAAAAAAGCCGGTCCTCAAAGGGTTAAAACTAATAAGTAAGCTCTGAAATATGTTATGCAAACGGTATCAAACTATTACATAATCTTTAAATTTACAAAATATTTCATTGTCAAGATATCATAAATACATAAAAGCATATATTTTAATTATATGGAAAACAAAAAAATATGTTTAGGAAATATAATAATAAAAAAAGAAACCACAAAATAGCAAACTGAGATGAATGAAAAAATATTTTCTCGAATATTTATTAATGCTCCAAATGGGTAATTAAGCAACTAATCTTTCAATTAGTTTTAGTTTAGTACGTTGACAACGCAATTCTTTATTGTCACGAACTCACCTCCGCAGTTCACCTATGATATTTCTAGACAAGCTTAATTATAGGAATAATATATACATTTTGCTCTTCCCTACAACTTTACATTATACATCGCTTTAGACAATGTAAATTACAGAAATTAATAAAATTACATTAATAACAAAGCACGGTTCACTTACAAAATGTGCTAATGGACACAATGGTTTTAATTATTGCAGAAAATTTTAAATTTTGGTGGATTGAGAATAGAGCTGTTAAACGAAATTTGGAAATTAGATTATCTGTTTTTAAAATGAAAATCGGATTTTTCTAGAACCGATAATTGACTTGCCAAAAAATTGATATTAACAACACTAATATTATGTCTATTTAAATCTCTAAGTAGAAAGTAAACAATTTGGTGCTGACAATAACTTGCATGTACGTATGTTACGATACATAACAATGATAATACAGAGAGTGTCTTGCATATTATTGTATTATGTTTCTATAACTGATAATCAATAATGTCTGCATTCAACATTTTCATAAACGCATTTCTGTAAGAAAGCAATCCGATTAGTATCATTTACTACACCAATTGCATTAAAGTAGAATCATGCTGTTTTTGTTGCAAAATTAAATTTTTCAATATTACCTTTTAGATGCAAACTCTTTTACTTTGAGAAAAATTTTTCAAAGCTTTATTTCTTGTAAGATGCTTTTTATGTTATCTTGTCTATATGATCTTTCGTTGCTTACTAATATATCTAAGCAGAAAACGTCTCATTTTATAACACTAACTCCCCAAGGGGGTATATCAAACAGAATGTTTTCCACCCTACAAAAATTATTTCTTCTTAGATTTTACAGAAATCTTCTTGGTGGATTTCAAAAATATTTAGGTACTTGTCGTATTTAAGGTGTACATATCAAGTATTGATACAAATTTTAAAAATATTCTTAACAGATTACAAAGTTTTCAATTCATTCGATTCGTAACAACCTCTAGACGAAAGGAGGATATTTATTAATTAAAACTTTTCAAACATTCCTTATGAAGTTAGCTTGCAGTAAAAGAGCTAATAGTAAAATATTTGGTTTTGTTAAAATTGCAATGTTTTACAATGTTTTTCATTTTTATTAATACCTGACTCGCTATTATTTTGATAAAAGCTAATATTTATTTTTCATAAACAAAAGGCATTAATCCTTGAATAACCATACTAATCGGATGAAGCATGGAATTGTTTCAAATCATTTTATGAAATATAAATATAAAATGTAATCTATATTTTATGAAATAGTAAGAAACAGTATATCATCAAGGATATAGCCCACCGACCCTGTAGTTAGACCCTTGAATCTGGAAACAAAATTATAAGCCCATGTCAAATGTAACATTTTTATCACATTTATTAATTGAAATCTTATAAATGAATCTGATTTACTATTTTTGTATCACGAAATCAGTATTAAACAATTGTAGAAATTGTATCGAATATCACATCGCACTCTATTTCAAAAACAGCCAATCGGCCGAAAATCGATTAATTTAATTTGATTTCGGCTTACCATCATCGAATATCATTACAAACTTTAATTTTGTTTATACTAATATTTTATAAATTTCTTCTTATAATAAATTAATTTCCAAATTTCTAATTTAAACAACTAATTTCTCTTTTTGTAGTTTTTCTTTATTAGACTGCATTTCTGCATATTTAACTTTCGTTTTTTTAATCCTTTTTAACTATACTTATTTTTTTATTTAATAAATTTTTAATTTTCCAATTTAACTTTTATTCCTAAACTTGATTTTTGTAAATTTTTTTCAGTAATTTTCGGATATTTTTTTAAAATTAAAATATTTTTTAAAATAAAAAAATTTACAATTTTTATTATTTTTATATTTGTTTCACATTTTAAACATTGATAATTGATAAAAATATAATTAATCAATCATAATTTAAATAATTAAAATTTATTAATTTTCTCCTGTGCATAAAATAGCTAAATCTGATCAAATTATTTACAAAAAAATTCCAAAATTTAGTCACAAAAAAAAATCAAAAAGGATTTTTTGCAGAATATCAAAGTAACAAATTCGTTTCAAGACAAACTCTACTGTTAGAAAGGTTGGGAAATTAATGAGCGAGAAAGATTATGAAAGTAGCTAGAGATTCTGTCCCCTGTCAGGCGATATTTACATTTGTTATCGAATCTCGAAATGTCAAAGACGAATTCGGAAAGGAAAATTGGAAATTATTGATAACAATTATATAACTAATATTAGTTATATTATTATTATTATTATTATTATTTATAATGATAATAATTACTATTAGCTAATTTATTTAGTGATATTAGTAATATTATAACATTTAGTACGAGACATACATGTTTTATTTTATATCATTTTAGGCAATATCTATTGTTTAAAATGAAATGAAAATAAAGGAAAGTGACAAAAAATCAGAGGTGAAAAAGATAAAATGTTTGATATATAATCTATCAACTTGCCCTATAACCTATATTACAATGTGTAAAATTAAGTTTATGCAATACCTTGATATCGTCTAGATATAATAATTGACAATCGCAATACCAACGCAATTATTATATCCAGAAGTTATTAATAACATTTTACAAATAAATAAATTTATTCTAATTTATTTCAAATATGAGATTATAATTCCGATATCATCTAATAGAACTGTATAAATATACAAATAATCTATTGCAGTGTTTCCCAAACGGTGTGCCGCGAGACTTTTTTTCTCAAAAAAGTTGGTAATAAAAAAAATTTACACAAACTATATCAAGTTTTTTACTATAAAAATGTCGCTTCTGTGGATCAAAATTACAAAAAAATTGTCTTTATTACCTTATAAAAATCTCTCGTAATCATATTTAATTAGTATAGACTAAAAATTAGCTTTTTTATATATTATTGAAAAGTCAAAAAATTTGTAAAAATATTTGATTTTTGGGCAGGTGTGCCGCGAGCTTTTTTAAATTTTTTAGTGTGCCATGAGCGAGAAAATTTTGAGAAACACTGTTCTATTGGTCAATATTTCCTTCAGGATCTTTGTTGATCAGGTAATTGAAAGATTTCATTAATTTCAAAAACTAGTCCAATATTTTGCATCATTCTTTTACATATTTACTTAGGTAAATAAATTGTAAATTTTTGTAAATTTTTTTTACATTTTTAGTTTTTATTATTTTTAATCTTTTTCACAAAATTATAATATTTTTCTGCGACCAAGCTAGTAAGCAAGTGATGTGATTTCCAGTGTAGCAGGTAAAGTATGCAAAAGAGTTGATTCAGTTAAATTGTATACTCACCTGGCACGAAGAGAAATCTTCGCGTCCCCTGCATAGTACTGATGAGAGCCAAAAGCACGAAACTAGTCCACTACTGGGATTTGCACTGGGCATAACAAAGCTTGTGCTGTGTTTTATTCAAGTGTAAGACATCCAACAAAAGAATTTACATACGATAAAATAAGCAAGAAATTATTCTTTTTGTTTTAATGATTTTATAAATCAACAATTGTAGGAGTAGAAAGATGCCAAACGTTTGTGGCCTTTATCTCTTTGGAACTCATTTCACTCTTGATATTGTATGTCCACTTACGTATTTATCGCGTTAATTGAAAAGAGTCTTTATTCGTCCGTACGAAAAGTCAATATGACCAGTGAAATCGTTTGCGTGAGAATAAGGCAATGATTTCTGTCGAATGATTCACCACACCATGTCATCCTCTTTTTATACGTGCACTTACTATCAGTCTTCATTTATACTTCTCATTAACTTTGTGTAAAATAGCCGAATCTGTAGTATTAGAGACCATAAAATAAAAAAGGATACGCGTTGATGCCTTGATATGGAGTGAAGTCAACTGAAAAATAGTTCAGCGTCAAAAGTGAAACGTTGCCTACAAAACAACATATAAGTGACTGCTATGAAGTATTATGCTGCAAATATTAAACCGCTTGACTTTTTGTAAAACTTCTTGTAAAACAGAGATAAGATATAACTCAATCGCATTGTGCAATGTTTAGGATGAATTGATGTTCCTAGTCCTTCATAATCCCCATATCAATGCTTTGTAACTTCATGGCTTCTGTCCATTAGACCTGCATGGAACGAAAAAGGTTATTAAATATCCACAATATCTCATAGTCTGGGGTTCCAAAGCTCTTATAAGACAAGATTTTCAGAGTCACTGAAGTTCATAGGGATATTTTCCAAAAGGATTCGTAGTCTATGGAACATACTACACATTATTATGAAGCAATGCTTAATCAAAATGAGGTCACCCTATTTCCCTAGAAGGGTAACGTAAGCGTTATAAACTCAATTGAAAACTTGTAGCGTATTGTCTGTCGCTGTCTGAATTATTATCTTGGAAAGATTTTATGTGACTTCACGAATTTATTAAGGATATATGGTGCGTCATAATAAATTAAATGAATACCAGCAATTAGTGAACTCTATACCGAAGTGTAATAAAGCCGTTGTTAAAGCTCGCGGTTATTCTATGAAATATGAATCCTTTCTTCTGTGTTTTAACATTCTGAATTTTTCTCTGACGAGGAATACATAAGTTGGATATTAAAACTTGAAAGGATTTTAATTTGATGACAAATAAATATTTGATAATGAAGGTTTCCCAAATGCTATATTTGATTAAATATAAAAATGTCAAAATTTTACACTGAAGCAAAGTGAAAAAGGCAGAGCCGAAAATTCGTATTAATCAATGAACATCGATATATTACTGATTTTTAGTCTTCAATCTCTCTTTTTAATAAATTCAATGGAAAAAATAATCAGTGGTGAAATTGGAAAAAAAGATCTTATAATAATAATAATAATAATAATAATAATAATAATAATAATAATAATAATAATAATAATAATAATAATAATAATATAATAATAATAATAATAATAATAATAATAATAATAATAATAATAATAATAATAATAATAATATAATAATAATAATAATAATAATAATAATAATAATAATAATAATAATAATAATAATAATAATAATAATAATAATAATAATAATAATGATAATAATAATAATAATAATAATAATAATAATAATAATAATAATAATAATAATAATAATAATAATAATAATAATAATATAATAATAATAATAATAATAGTCATTATATTACAGAATATTATATTACCAAAGTAATGTATCCGAATGTAATTTAATGACTAAATTCAACCCATTATAATATTATTATCATATATTATTTTATTATATAGAAAATATTTAATAAAATATTAATTAATTAATTAATCCAGTATTTTATCTCTTATAATGCTTGAAATGATTTTATATGACAATATGAAAATGTATAAGAGAAATAATCCTTTTCTTGTCAAAGCCGAGTGATTCCCGAGGACAAAACGAGGGGAATCTCTGTATAAAAGAGTCATACCTTAATTGAGGAGTCAACATTCAAACATTTTGAATCCAATCTTTGAAATTTATTGAAAGACTTCATCCTGATGTGTTTATTTGCATGATTAAACAAGGTTTCATTGATGATACTAGCCCTATCGTTTTCGTGAGATTTTGTCGAGTCTGATTTCGTATTTGATCCATTCCGAATAGATTCAAACTCAATATCCAGCCGTGTCTCTTCATCTTCATCGTTCGGAAGAAATCCTGATGCCGGTAGGAACGGCTGGTGTGAAATAGATTCCGGTTGCAAATGAAGAGGACTGGAATGCGCTTTCAAAAGCCGAGTGGTAATCATCCGTAGTTTTCTTCTCGTATCAATTCTCCTCTCTTACATGAAACGAAAACTCTCTGAGGTATTTTGTAAAACAAAAAAAAGCAAAATTATAAAAACAATACACGAGTTTCCTCGGCACGTATTGCTGACGAATCATCTTCTAGATGCTGAACTGTTGTTGTTTGTGTGTATGTCTATGCGTATGTGTGTATAATCGTGTGTGTGTGTATGTGTTCGCGCTTGTATGTCTGTGAATATTTTATTAATATTAGATTCCTAGATAAATCGAATTAGTATCTCCAATGCCACTGCTTTCATAGAACAATGGCTTCATGTTCCAGAGTCGACTTTGTTATTCCTCAGCGGTTTTGACATTTCCCTGATTCTTTCACTGTCAAATCCATCGACAATTAACTTATTTTGTCAATAATACAGCAAATCTAACAAATTATTTTCTATGATAAATAAAAAAACAATTCTCCCTTTTTTTTCTCTGGTAGAAATTTGTCAGAAGAAAAAATGGATAAAAATAAAGAATTCACACATTAGACTACTTATTAATAATAAGTAGTAAACGGAAAAGGAAATTACTTAATTTCTTGAAATTTGTCGAGCAGAATTCATTGGGAAATAAAAATTATGATTTAATAAATGATTTAATTTCCATCTACAAAGGAGAAATAATAACAATTAATTTAGAAAATATTGAAAAAAGATCTTCGAGATTTTGGTTCATAAAATTATGCTTGACAGTTGAATGATTTAATAATTATTCTCAGATCAGGAAACTTTTTCAATAATTAATGATAGCTTTTCCAGGGAGGTCTGAAATATGGCAAACTTTATTTTAAATATTCATTGACAATATTTATTTTTATTATTATTATTATTATTATTATTATTATTATTATTATTATTATTATTATATTATTATTATTATTATTATTATTAGGGATAGGCCTGGAGCCTTGATTGCAAAACAATAAAAAATTACTATATTTGGAAATAGTGTAAATAAAAATAATAGATAATTACTTAAAATAAAATATAGGTTTAATTAATTACTATAAATAGAAATAAGTTGTATATAGTAATATTTAATTATACTGATACTATAAATAGTAATTATAATATTACTAATAATATATTAAATAAATATTATTTATTATAAATACTGGTTCAAAACGAAAACCAGGGGCGAATAATTTAGAGAGGAATAATTTGTCGAACAAGTCAGTACGCAAATTTCAGACAAAGAACTAAAATTAAAAATAGTACATTTGGTGAAGAAACGTGATTAAAGAATCACCGTGCAAATTGATTAAATTTTCAAAAGGAAAACAATTTGATTAGCTTGATTTTTAATTGACCAAAGAGATCTAGTCAGAGATTTTGATCTGTACAATTCATATAAATTGTTGAGCGCGAAATTTGAAAAGGAGAAAAAGTTGAAACTACGTTTGAAGAGACAATTGATCGAAGTAAAATATTTATTTGAGGGATAAATTATTATCCCTGTGTAGTTAAAATTAAGCGAATACAAAGTAGTGACAACTTACTTTAGTATTTCTCTGGGTGCCCCAAAATAATTCCCACTTGCTTATTCCAGCTCTTTCATCGACTTTGCGATCGTTGTGCTACACAGGAGCCATTGATCTCTTGCAGGCTGCGATAAACAGCAGGGATTAACAAATCCATTGTCTTATATTTGTATCTGTACGATAGTTGTATATTATTGTTTGTAAATTATTAATAAAAGTTTTGTAAAGAGAAGGGAGTTTGTTTTTAATTTGTAATTCTATTTAATTTAAATACGCGCAACCACATTAAATATATTATATTTATACCTATTTTTATTTATTGGAGTCATAGTGTTGAGATCAGTAACCCCCACATTTCGATCTTAACATTATTATTATTATTATTATTATTATTATTATTATTATTATTATTATTATTATTATTATTATTATTATTATTATTATTATTATTATTATTATTATTATTATTATTATTATTATGATTATTATTATTATAATTATTATTTATATTATTATCACCCGAATTTAAACAATAGATCATAATTACATTCAAGAAATTAAATTAGTCTATTATTTCAATAAAAAATGCAATGAAAATAAATATCTTTGTCGGTTTTATTTGTTAGATATTTTTTTTAATTACAGGAAACATGAATTCGTAATTTGTTTTAATAAATTATTTTTTATTGATTTTTGAAACGTTGTAATTAAAATTATTTGATAATTGTATTTGATAATTGGATATTTTATCAGATTTATTCAATTCATAATTATTTTATTAAATTTTATATTGAAAAGCACACAAACAAAAAATGAGTTCAATTTATAATTTAAAAGAAAAATAAACTATTTTGTTCAAATGAAGTCTCACAAAAATATGTTTAAATAACATCTTTTTAAATATTAATATTCTAAAATTGTTTAATATTAAATTAATTGTCACTGAAAACTATAAAATTATGTTATTAATTACAATTTTATTATACATATTTATATTATAAATTTTAAAAGTGACATTCGATGCAACTTTTAATGAAAATTTTTTTTCTAACATATTTGTCTATACCTTTTAGGGATAATGCAAATCCAAAAACACACACACACACACATATATAAAGAAGTTATAACAAAAATGGTTAAAATCAATAAAAGTATTAAATTAATTAAAATTTACCAAAAATTAAAAATCAATATTGATCGGGGGAAACCGGTATGGTTGAACTTCAAATTAAAAGAGGAATTCAGAAATTATAATAAAAATTTAATTAAGGGTTCACCGGGAAAGTTATAACGAAAAAAAATTAATCAAAATACAATTAATCCATAATGGGAAGTCCGAGCTAATGGGAAACCCGAGCGCCAATCTGGGACAAACAAATTAAAGTAATTTAAAAATCTACAAAATTTTTACCTAAGATTCCCGTAGAGAATTAATTGCAATAATCCAAATTCTGTAGATATTTGACCTTTCAGAAAGTATAAAAAGGGAGCTCAAAAACAGACAAGTCGCCAGTTGGTCGAAAAAATCAGCAATTGGAGGACGAAATCCAATGATTAAAGTAAAGTTTAATTATCCTAGCAGAAAAGTGATTGCCCTTTGAGTTGTCTACCTTAGCGAGCGATATTTATTCAGAGAGAAAGGTTCTAATTTAGTGACGAATGGTAAATTCGATTGAAGTTTTTAAAATTTTTCGGTTTTGGGTTTCGATTCATTTGTTTAAATAATAACACGAGAAGTCAGAGAAAACCGACTTGAAAAATAATAACCCAACAGTACAATGTAAAAAAAAACTCGATCTTACTCATAATATAACTCAACAACAAATTCACCATGCTACTATCAATATCACAATTCATTTGAATAACATTCATATCAAATGTATTGTGAAAGTAATTAAATAGAATTAAGTAGTAGGATGTGGGCCCGCCAGATCAGGAGCCCGCCACGACACATATACCCCTCCCCCCCTCCCCCCCCCGAGGAAAAAAAAAAAAATTTTTAGAACGATGCCACATATTTTTAGAACTATTACGTAATCAATGCCTAATATTTTTAGAACTATTACTTAATTTTTTTTTTAAATTAAGTGATCTGGCGGGCTCACACTTTCTTTCATCCCAAAAATTAATGTTCCCATTATCCGATTTTATTGACCGATACCTCATCTTAAAGCTCAGTCCAAGACCTTTCGAATGAGCTATAGGTATCTTATATATCTTTAATAGTTTTAATGTTATTAACAATTGATGACCACCATCTTTTCAAAGTTAAATTATTATTATTTTCCAAAATATTATTAAGTGATTCAGCGGGCTCATACTTTTTTCCATCCCAAAAGTTATCGTTCCCATTATCCAAATTTATTAATGATAGCTTATTTTAAAGCTTAGTGCAAGACCTTTCAAATGAGTTATTGAAGGTATCATCATCATTAATATTAACAAAGAGAATGACTCACCCAACGATGCCTAATATTTTTAGAATGATTACGTCATACTTTTAGAATGGTGCCTAATATTTTTAGAACTATGCCTCGTATTTTTAGAACTATGCCTAATACTTTTAGAACGATGCCTCGTATTTTAGAACTATTACGTAATCGATGCCCAATATTTTTAGAACGAAGCCAAATATTTTTAGAATTATTACGTCATATTTTTAGAATGATGCCTAATATTTTTAGAATGATTACGTCATATTTTTAGAATGATGCCTAATATTTTTAGAACGATTACGTCATACTTTTAGAACGATGTCTAATATTTTTAGAACGATGCCTATTATTTTTAGAATGGTGCCTAATATTTTTAGAACTATTACGTAATCGATGCCAAATATTTTTAGAACGATTACGTCATATTTTTAGAACTATTAATTTTTGTTTTAATTTGTTTAAATCGTTGATTATTATTATTATTATTATTATTATTTTTATTATTATTATTAGTATTATTATTATTATTATTATATAATCTATCCGACAAGATATTCTGTCCCCCTATGGGTATTGCACACATGGGTACTACTCACACTCAACAAGTCACATGGGTACTGTTCACAAAGGTACTGATCAAAATATTCAAGACAAAACTTTAACAAAGAAATTCTAAATATTATTCGTTAAATATACACTCAAACTAAAATTTATTAACACATTCATCATCTCCACAGTTCATAACATTTTCAAATACAAGTTCAAAGTATTATTATTATTACTATTATTATTAATATTTATTATTACGTGCGCGGGGAATATTATTATCACATTTACTCCTAATCTATCCGACAAGATATTCTGTTCCCATATGGGTAATACTCACATTATTTTCAAATACAATTTCAAAGTATTATTATTATTTATTATTAAAATTATCATTATTATTAAATTCTGACCAACTTAAATCAATGAATTGGTAGAACAAATTTATATTACGTTGCGGTATTTTAAAAATATTTTAAAAACTTATTTTGATACTAAAGTTTACTTAATTAACATATTTTTTATTTTTAAAATTTTCAATATTTTCTTTCAAAGTAACACGCGCGGGAGTTATTATTATTATTGATAAACCTAAAATATTATTTACACACACACAACCCATTAACCAGTATTATTATCAATATTAGTGAAAACCTAAAATATTTTCTACACGACCCATTAAACTTTATTATTATTATTATTATTAATATTATTATTATTATTATTATTATTATTATTATTATTATTGAAAAATCTAAAATATTTTTCTACACACACACACAACCCATTAAAAATTATTATCAATATTAGTGAAAACCTAAAATATTTTTTTTTACATACACACACACATATACAACCCATTAAACTTTATTATTATTATTATTATTATTATTATTATTATTATTATTATTAGTCAAAAACCTAAAATAAATTTTACACACTAAGTTATGGGGTAGAGAATTATTATATGTTTGCAATATTCTGTGTTTACCTTTACAGGAAGTTGTCAATAATTTTACACATACATTCTATATACACATACCTTGTTTAACATGGGTGTATATACTCCTAGTCTATCCGACAAAATATTCTATCCCCTATGGGTATTGCTAGCAAGGGTACTACTCACATTCAACATGTCGCAAGGGTATATTAATTAAAGTAAATAAAACCTATCACACATACTATTTAAACGATCAAGACAAGAGAGGACAAGATAAAGTTTATGCATTTAGTATTGCCAGGCCTAATGAGCAGTGACCAAATATCTGTGCCTGAAAGACACGGTGGATATTTGTTCGCGTCCACAAGGGTCGTCTGTGCCTCCCCCAAGTGGGGTCAGAAGCACCTGGGCATTATAGCTTTCCGTACGGAACATTACGCCTAGCAATACTAAATGCATAAACTTTATCTTGTCCTCTCTTGTCTTGATCGTTTAAATAGTATGTGTGATAGGTTTTATTTACTTTAATTAATATACCCTTGCGACATGTTGAATGTGAGTAGTACCCTTGCTAGCAATACCCATAGGGGATAGAATATTTTGTCGGATAGACTAGGAGTATATACACCCATGTTAAACAAGGTATGTGTATATAGAATGTATGTGTAAAATTATTGACAACTTCCTGTAAAGGTAAACACAGAATATTGCAAACATATAATAATTCTCTACCCCATAACTTAGTGTGTAAAATTTATTTTAGGTTTTTGACTAATAATAATAATAATAATAATAATAATAATAATAATAATAATAATAAAGTTTAATGGGTTGTATATGTGTGTGTGTATGTAAAAAAAAAATATTTTAGGTTTTCACTAATATTGATAATAATTTTTAATGGGTTGTGTGTGTGTGTAGAAAAATATTTTAGATTTTTCAATAATAATAATAATAATAATAATAATAATAATATTAATAATAATAATAATAATAAAGTTTAATGGGTCGTGTAGAAAATATTTTAGGTTTTCACTAATATTGATAATAATACTGGTTAATGGGTTGTGTGTGTGTAAATAATATTTTAGGTTTATCAATAATAATAATAACTCCCGCGCGTGTTACTTTGAAAGAAAATATTGAAAATTTTAAAAATAAAAAATATGTTAATTAAGTAAACTTTAGTATCAAAATAAGTTTTTAAAATATTTTTAAAATACCGCAACGTAATATAAATTTGTTCTACCAATTCATTGATTTAAGTTGGTCAGAATTTAATAATAATGATAATTTTAATAATAAATAATAATAATACTTTGAAATTGTATTTGAAAATAATGTGAGTATTACCCATATGGGAACAGAATATCTTGTCGGATAGATTAGGAGTAAATGTGATAATAATATTCCCCGCGCACGTAATAATAAATATTAATAATAATAGTAATAATAATAATACTTTGAACTTGTATTTGAAAATGTTATGAACTGTGGAGATGATGAATGTGTTAATAAATTTTAGTTTGAGTGTATATTTAACGAATAATATTTAGAATTTCTTTGTTAAAGTTTTGTCTTGAATATTTTGATCAGTACCTTTGTGAACAGTACCCATGTGACTTGTTGAGTGTGAGTAGTACCCATGTGTGCAATACCCATAGGGGGACAGAATATCTTGTCGGATAGATTATATAATAATAATAATAATAATACTAATAATAATAATAAAATAATAATAATAATAATAATAATAATCAACGATTTAAACAAATTAAAACAAAAATTAATAGTTCTAAAAATATGACGTAATCGTTCTAAAAATATTTGGCATCGATTACGTAATAGTTCTAAAAATATTAGGCACCATTCTAAAAATAATAGGCATCGTTCTAAAAATATTAGACATCGTTCTAAAAGTATGACGTAATCGTTCTAAAAATATTAGGCATCATTCTAAAAATATGACGTAATCATTCTAAAAATATTAGGCATCATTCTAAAAATATGACGTAATAATTCTAAAAATATTTGGCTTCGTTCTAAAAATATTGGGCATCGATTACGTAATAGTTCTAAAAATACGAGGCATCGTTCTAAAAGTATTAGGCATAGTTCTAAAAATACGAGGCATAGTTCTAAAAATATTAGGCACCATTCTAAAAGTATGACGTAATCATTCTAAAAATATTAGGCATCGTTGGGTGAGTCATTCTCTTTGTTAATATTAATGATGATGATACCTTCAATAACTCATTTGAAAGGTCTTGCACTAAGCTTTAAAATAAGCTATCAATTAATAAATTTGGATAATGGGAACGATAACTTTTGGGATGGAAAAAAGTATGAGCCCGCTGAATCACTTAATAATATTTTGGAAAATAATAATAATTTAACTTTGAAAAGATGGTGGTCATCAATTGTTAATAACATTAAAACTATTAAAGATATATAAGATACCTATAGCTCATTCGAAAGGTCTTGGACTGAGCTTTAAGATGAGGTATCGGTCAATAAAATCGGATAATGGGAACATTAATTTTTGGGATGAAAGAAAGTGTGAGCCCGCCAGATCACTTAATTTAAAAAAAAAATTAAGTAATAGTTCTAAAAATATTAGGCATTGATTACGTAATAGTTCTAAAAATATGTGGCATCGTTCTAAAAATTTTTTTTTTCTCGGGGGGGGGGAGGGGGGGAGGGGTATATGTGTCGTGGCGGGCTCCTGATCTGGCGGGCCCACATCCTACTACTGAATTAGTATTTAATTTCCAGATTTAAATAGATTAAAATAATATAATTAAAGTAAATAATAAAATTATAAATTAAAATAATAACTTAAATATATTTAAGAATGATTAAAAATTAAAATATAAAATATTTATTGAATGCCTGTGTACAAATATTCCCTATTCAATTATTAACTGATGCTTGCGAAAATATCCTCAAAGCTAAAAACAGAGATTGCTTAAATAAAAAAGATTTTGTGTTGGTTTTTAAAAATATAGTTTTGTTTTTGAAATATTATGGATGTTATTAATTCAAGAAATCAAACATCTAATACGGAAGAGTAACTCATATCATAAAACCATTAGAAATCGCATTGAATAACACCTTGAAACTTTCCTTGATTTATTTATTCATATTAAAATCAAAAATTATATAAATTCAGCAAATAATCGGGGTAATTAAATCGGTATCCCTTTGAACAATAATCAAATTTTGTAATTAAATAAATTAACAAATTTACAACAAAACTTTATCTAAATGTTTCCCTCTCAAATAAAATATTTATGCAAAATTTGAAATTCAAATCTCATTATAAACAGCAATTTTTTTTGGTAAACTAAATTTAAATATTTTAATAAAAATATTTGATTTAATTAAATGAAAAACATAAAAACCAAAAATAAAATTTTAATTAAAATTTTAAAATTTGCTTCTGTAAATTACGGATGTATAATCAAAATAATTCAAGAGGGCGAAACAGCAGAAAATATAGCCTGTGATCACACCATTTCAGCTAAAGAGCAAATTAAAAGACTTAATTACTTTAATTACTAATTAGTTTTAATAATTGATTTAAAAAAAAATTATAAAAATGTGTCGAAATAACATTACATTCATTTTTCAAATATTCTAAATAATAATCGTAATAATAAAATACTAATTATAATAATAATAATAATAATAATAATAATAATAATAATAATAATAATAATAATAATAATAATAATAATAATAATAATAATAATAATAATAATAATAATAATAATAATAATAATAATAATAGTAATAATAATAATAATAATAATAATAATAATAATAATAATAGTAATAATAATAATAATAATAATAATAATAATAATAATAATAATAATAATAATAATAATAATAATAATACAAATATACATAATTTCAATTACAAATTGACTATTATTTCACTATATTTAATTAAAAAACAAAATTAAACATTTCATTTCAGTTTCAGCAATAAATCTGCAAATATTTCCCAATGTAAAATCAGTTCATAACATTATCAGTAAAACAGGGTTTGAGATTACCTCAATTATATGTACGATTCGGCATTATTTTTCTATCAATTTAATGAATGTCAAAATGGTCTAGACAAATTTTGATAAAGTTACTGCCACCCCAAATTTTGACTAAAAGTTCCATTTGGTTTATTTTGCGGAAATATAAAATAAGTTCTGGAATACCCAATTTATTAGAATAGGAGCTAATATTACATCATATGACATGTTATATATTATATATTACATATTATACTGTAGTAAACCCATTATTATTATTATTATTATTATTATTATTATTATTATTATTATTATTATTATTATTATTATTATTATTATTATTATTATTATTATTATTATTATTATTATTATTATTATTATTATTATTATTATTATTATTATTATTATTAATATTATTATTATTATTATTATTATTATTATTATTATTATTATTATTATTATTATTATTATTATTATTATTATTATTATTATTATTATTATTATTATTATTATTATTATTATTATTATTAGAACAGAAAAGGAGTTTGACTGAGCAATATTAACATTTATTTGTTTTGTGATTTGAATTTTGTTTTTATTGTGAAAAGAAAGGATAAAATTAATTTGGTAATATTGTGGAGGAATGACATGACAAATGTACACCAAGACTAAAATGGATACATATATTAACAGATACCATATTTTCATGTTAAAAAGAAAGCATTCATTTTATTAAGCTTATTGACAAATATTAAGGAAGTGATGCATTGCAATATTGTGAATGACGGGCAATTAAAACAAAATATATATTAATCTAATTTTAATTTTTTATGAAATAAAAAAATTCCAAAAAATCTAATTGAAAACTTATGTAAATCGGGTAAATCAAATCAACAATTTTTTATTTCTCCTTTTTGAACGTGTTAAACTCTTAAATTTATTGATTTTTCAGTGAAAATTGATTTAAATTTTGTGAAATAAAAAATCAATTATTTTGTGCCAATGCGAAATTCGATGATTAAATCACACAAACAAATAAAATTTCAATAAAAAGTTGATTCAGACCAATAAATAGTTTTCCACTTTTTTATTATTCTCTAAAGAAATAGGATCAAAAACAAATTTCGACAATTGGATCTCTCTGGTCCGTAAAATGTCACATGGCAACATAAAAGGGATAATAATAATAATAATAATAATAATAATAATAATAATAATAATAATAATAATAATAATAATAATAATAATAATAATAATAATAATAATAATAATAATAATAATAATAATAATAATAATAATAATAATAATAATAATAATAATAATAATAATAATAATAATAATAATAATAATAATAATAATAATAATAATAATATTAAAAATAATAATAATAATAATAATAATAATAATAATAATAATAATAATAATAATAATAATAATAATAATAATAATAATAATAATAATAATAATAATAATAATAATAATAATAATAATAATAATAATAATAATAATAATAATAATAATAATAATAATAATAATAATAATAATAATAATAATAAAATTAATAATGATAATTATTATTATAATAATTATTATTACGATAATAACTTGACCTAGATATTTAATAGATAAATGGACGATGAATTTTGATTTTTTCAAGTCGAGATTATTTCCACAATTTTAATTTACTCAATTAGAAATTTTCTTTTGTCAAATTTTCTTTTTCTTTTATTTATAAAAATAGACCTAGAAATAAACAAAAATTTCAATTGATTAATTAATTCGACTGGGTCTGTGAAAGTAAATAATCTAAAAAAATAAACAAATAAATCTATTTATAAAAACTTAATGACAATAACATTGATTTTAATTATTTGAGTTTATTAAAACAACAAATATATTCTAGAAATAAAATCAATATATATTTTTTATTTTTTTACAAAAATTTAAACAAATGAAATTAATTTAAAAAAAGCCTATGAGGACAACCAAAGTGAAAAAACTGAAAATATTTAGTGGAAATATTAATTTTTAATATTTAATGTAAATATTTATTGAATACAATATTAAATTTAAAATAATTTATAAAAACTGTTTTAAAGTATATTAAAACAAATATTTAATGATTTAAAATTATATCTTTTAAATGTAACCTCACGAACGACTACTGATTAAATAGCCTAAAAACCTTTATAAAAATAAAAATTTCCGTCCTTCAAATAGACAGTACAAAGAATGAGTCCATAGAGGAACTGAATGACATAATTCCGGATTTCTGAGAAAAGTATTCCCTCCAGATTTCCCCAGTGACCTTGAAATTTCATCAATAATTAAATGATTTACGTCTAACAATGACGGAACGGAAAAGGATTTCACCCCAGAATCCATGATTACGTCGGTCAAATAAAAATTAGGAATTCACTTCAAGAAAAATAATAATTAATAAATTTCTTTTTCCCTAATTAAAGTAAGTAAAGAAAGGAATAAATATTTACTTTTCTCACAGAAATGCATTTGTTTGAATGCGTAACATTTTCATTAAACGTGTCATTCCATCTTCACAAATCGTTTTAATCAAATGAGTACAAGGTGGAATGTATTTCTTTAAAACTATTAATTTTAGACATAATAAATTAGGATTTATGACCCTTACCTTACCCCTCCAACACAATAAGGAAATAATGTGTTATTTACTAATGAAAATATTAAAATGTAAAATAATTAAAAAAAATTGCAGAAGCAAGCGGAACATAAAAATAAATATTATTTATTATTAAAAATGAAAATCCAATGAAAATTTAATTAATAAAATAATTAATAAAAGAAAAGCCATCATTATCCCGACAGAGTGCCATTTTCATTTGTGAATAAAATAAAAATATTTATTCAAAGAATATAATTATCACAAATAGTATAGATAAAGTGGAATATTTTCTAACTTGTCATGCAATATCAATGTTATATAATACATAATTACTGTATCAGATTATGTCTGACTCAGACAGTCTCCGGTACAAATAAATAACCGTAATGGAACAGTGTGAGGATTGCATATAAATATATTTTACTTTAAAACACACACACATACGCATATATTAGAAGTTTGGTTTCTTAAATTAATTACATCCATATTTTAAAAACAAAACAAAACTATATTTTTAAAAACAACCCAAAAATTTCTATTATTAAAACAATCACTGTTTTTAGCTTAGAGGATATTTTCACAAGCATGAGTTAGTATTTGAATAGGGAATATTTGTACACAGGCATTCAATAAATATTTTATATTTTAATTTTTAATCATTCTTAAATATATTTAATTTATTATTTTAATTTATAATTTTATTATTTACTTTAATTATATTATTTAAATCTATTTAAATCTGGAAATTAAATACTTCAATTTAATTACTTTCACTATATATATATATATATATATATATTCACATTTACAAGACTGAATGGGATTTTTCCATTCTTTGCCTTTCTTCATATTTTCATAATGGGTTTTCTTTCCATTCAATATTTTTTATTTTTATCACTATAGTAAGTCATAAGTATGCCTAATATAGAAAATTGAAAAGGGGTATAAAAATACTTCTTAAAAGATATAAGAAAAGAGGAAATAAATCAAAATAATAATAACAAAGGCGCGCCGAGCTCTTAGGCCGCCTGCGTGCAAAAATAATTTCCTGCTGCTCCCCGTCTTTTCTTTAAAAAATTTTCTATAATCCAAAATAAAAAAAAAATTTAATTAAAGTAAAAATTAAACTAACTACGGAATAACACACATATCACATGCAATAGTTTATGAAAGTTAAAGTTTATTAATCACAAAACAGAGAAGTTTAGGAAAGCTATAGTTTAGTACACACAAAAAGTAGAAAGTTTATGAAATTAATAGTTTACTACTCACAAAAAAGGAGACTTTTCTTGCCTTGTTCAAAGAAAATTGTGAAATTAAGTCATGTAAGTCTAAATTATCTAGGATTTCATGTTCAATTGAAATTATTGATATATTACTTAGACGTTCACTAAATGGCTTTGACAAGATAATGACAGATATATGAAAATTAAGCTGGAGTGAGTTTAATGATAAAATTGTCGTAATTGTTTTTTAATTTAACAAAATGAAATTTATTTTTGCAAATGGTTTTTATTTTAAATTTGCCGCCCTTGTATTCTTATTGAATTTTAAAGAAAACAACGTAAAAAGCATATTTCATCTAATGTTTCAGCAAAAAGGCAAAAACTTGAGTTCAATTCGAGAAAATGATTACAGATAAAGATTCTTTGCCGATGTTGGGTCTAATTTGTAGACTAGATACCTGAAGGTCGGCCCACCATATCCTAATATCCCTATTACCAAACCAATACAATTAAACAGAAATAGGCAAATATCACATTATTTCCATAAATATATTGCGGTGATATTTCAACAACATCTACTAAAAATAAATAAATAAATAATTTATTAGTTTGTTTAGTTGTGTAATTTAGATCCCACAATGAAATCCTCCAACTCTTCATGACAGGAAAGCTTGTTATGAACGGTGATACTCAATGATGTTGAATACACTGATTTCTCGGGTGTCAACCCTATGGAAACCTCTCCTTTATTTACATATTTATTTGTTTGTCTATTTGTCATTGAATAGATTAATTAGAAATATAAATAGTTCAAATGTTGATTTAACTTTATCCGATTCGGGATAAAATAACTTTAATTAAGATTTAGGTTATTATTTATAGTCTATTTTATAATAATAATAATAATAATAATAATAATAATAATAATAATAATAATAATAATAATAATAATAATAATAATAATAATAATTGAATAAGTCCAAGAACAATTTTTTTTCCACCTCTACAGGGCCGCGTGGATCAGTTGCAGTTTTGACTAATAACATTTTTTCCAGTTCAATATCATAAGATAATGCCATCATTGAACATCCTAATGGTCGCCTCTCAGCCGATTGGGAATAGAGTTGATCAATATCCGCCATAGAAGAACATATTATATCACAAGTCATTTTATGTCCAATTTCAGAATTAAATCGAGCTGCTTCCATTTGTGCACGACATACTTGAGATCGACAATCAGGGATCATACTAATCATAACACCTCCAGTACTTTCAGTAATATTAAACAATCTTGTAGCTGAACTCGTCTCAATCATTTTATCGGGAACTTTTCCTTTTGCATATCTATCGATTTTATTAAGCCAATTTTTAACATTGTTAAACGAATCTTGATCGGTAACATCAACCACAACAATAATTCCATGAGCTCCTCTGGAATAAGACGAGGTTATAGTTCCAAATCTTGCTTGATCTGCAGTATCCCATAATCGCAATGTCATTGTATCACAATTTTCAGCATAATAGTCATCTGCGGATTTGACGAAATAGTCCCAATCTGGATTCATTTAATTATTTCCAACCTCCGGTTTCAAAACAAAAATTTCCAGAATTCAATTTAAAAAAACGTTCCAAATCTCGCAGTTTAAACAACAAAACCAATTTCCAGAAATCACCACAAAATTCACAAATTCAATAATTTCTACTTACCAAAATCAATCGAATTTCCATTGCTCGCGTCTGTGTACGCACACCAACAAGAATCGGTCTAACCAGACCGCGCACACAGACGCGATAAAAAAGAATCATGCAACAACTGCCAGTCAGAGGCAATCCCCCTCTGACTGGTCGAAACAATAATAATAATAATAATAATAATAATAATAATAATAGTAATAATAATAATAATAATAATAATAATAATAATAATAATAATAATGACAATAAATAAGAAAGAATTGTGAGTTTTTGGTTCAAATTTAATTCTATGAGAACTCTTGATTGTAAAACATTTCAATTAAATCTAATACTAAACTTTGTTGATTTTGTAATTTTTGCACCTGATTACTTTCATCCCTTTGTTGCTCCTTATTACATTTCTTTCATAATATTAATAATAGCAATCTTTGCTTTAGTTTTGTTTTATTCTCGCCAATAGTTTAATTAAGTAATTTTTCCATTTTACTTCCAGGAATCTCTTTAAACTGC